>BQNB010085386.1:5000-28489 GCA_026074375.1 Tanacetum coccineum | reverse complement strand
TATAGATGTAAATGATCGTTTAGTTGGGTTGAGTGGCTTAAAAACCCTCAGCTTTTATCTTTGTAATTTTCTAGCTCCTTACTAGTCTCTCTAATAAATTGCCGTTCTAAAAAAAATGCCCAAGCCTAATCATGGGATTAGGGTTTATTAGTTTTAAGGTTATGTTGGCTTATTCTTCAAATCATATTCACTTATAAATAGACATAAAATCTCCCTATTTAGTCACACAAAACACAATCAATAATATATTTATTTATTATTTTACATAGTATCCGAGTTTTAGGTAAGATCCACCAACACAATTTGCTATCCTCCGATCATCAACCACTTGTCGGTGATCCGAAGAGATATCCGTTACTTTTGCTTTATTGTTTTTGTTTTAATTAGGATTTCTTTTTCATATTCAATGCATAAATGCTAAACCCTAGCCGTCAAAATACAAAATATTTCTTGTGTTGCCTTCGATCAACCATATAATTTTTCTTCCTCATCTAATTGTTTTCGTTTGTCGAATATCATTTATAATGTGTTACCACAAGTCGATCGGACAACAATCTAACCAGACCATTGACCAACAATTATCGTTCTAAAAAATAATAATTACCCATTAAAATATATAATCACTACGTGACTATACACATTTCAAATATGTATGTCGTAAAATATGTAATCAAGACCCGTAAAAACATCAACTTGTCTCCTTGAGAAACTTCTGCGACAATTTATTGGTTAATATTGTTGAGATCGCCACCAACAAAGAAAATACACAAACATGTAACCGGTTATTATGTAAAACGAAAAACAAATGCGACACGAGAATAGTTAACGTGGCTCGGCTACGCTCCTCATGTCAACTTCACCATAGATAATCGGGATTACAAGAATAGACGCATCATTCGATACTAAGAAAATACCGTCTTCACCACTCGCTGGACAATCTCAACGGATATATAAATGTGACAATGAAGTCGTGCTCGACACTATCAACGTAGCTCGGCTCAAGTAAATTTAGTAAAAAACGAAAGAAATGTTTAAAGTTGCAACTATTCAAAGCTGGTAATTAGTGTTCATTAATCTTATTCTGTAACCTGTGACAATAGTTAGGAACACTATAGTTAAAGATAATGTTTTGGATCACTTACATTACTATACTCATACATACAATCTATCTTAATTTGTGCATAAGAATTGATGAATAGTCAAAAATGTTTAAGAAGGGGTGACATAAGAAACTTATAGGAGTATCTAAGCAAAGAGGTAGTTAAGAACTTCCTCCAACAAGCAACCAACTAAACATATCTTAATACCAACGGGCATTTGGTCCAATGGTATGGAGGTTTTACCCTCCTAGGCAAGGTCTCATGTTCGAGTCTTGTCTAGGGCGATAGGGGTTTCCTCCCGCGTGTGTAAAGGGAAGGGTGTCATTGCCTTCTGGGCTGGACCCAACCTGGTTGTGTGGGCTCGCTACGCCTTCTGGGCTAGGGGCCATGTAGCCACAAATTGCCGTTCCAAAAAAAAACTAAACATATCTTAATGCATTCAAACTTGCTTTGAATTTGGCCATTTGTGACTTAACTATTTTGACTTTTTATTATCATACTTATTTATTGGTAAACTTGTTCTAAATCTTACTCAATAGAAGCTATTGGGACAAGTGTAACTTCTACTCTTTTGCCTATATCATTTTACAATGGCATTATATTGGAGTAATTAATAGAGAAATAGATAACTACTTGGGGTTGTCCCTTTCAAATATACATTATATATTGTTATGATTTAGTATAGATCGATATTGGTTCTCTTTAACGTTCTTTTTGCAAGTGAGTCTTAAAATAGAAAGCACAACCTTAGAACATGATTTATGTATTTGACACTAGGATCAAAGACAAATATAACACAAAAATATTTATTCCAACTTTTCTAGTTTTATAATATTTTAATGATAAAAATAATAGGAGGCAATCTATACATATCACTTACAAGTTACAAGTTACAATTTTGATTTTTAGGCAACATTACAAACTTGATAAGCAACATGTAATTTATATAGTACAACTCTTTAAATAGAAAATGCTGCATGCCAATTAGGTGTATGCAAATAACTCTTAAGTTGTCACGTCAAACTTTTGAAAAATGAAAGCTTTATTTGGTTTAATTCTGTAAGGCAATAGGTTCAAATTTCGTGAATTAGTCAGTCAAAAGTTTAAAGTTCAGAATCCGCAATTACCCAAAATCTAACATAGTAAAGGTAGAAATTACCATGTCTAGTACCTACATGAAGCTCCTACATGCATGGTATTGACTATTTACATGAACTTTTTTCTTTGAAAGGTAAGAAAAACATACATTTCTTCAACTTATAGATATATGGAAATTATAGTTGTAAGTGTAATGAGTTTGCGTACAATAAAATCTATAGTAGTTATTTTCCTAATTAAGTAAATATTTTAGACAAAATTTAACTAATCATTTGAGTTCCAAGTGAACAAGAGTCAATCGCTTGTTGGAAAAGATAACATATTCTCTAACAACTCCTTGATTACAACTTTTACTAACGCCTTCTATAGCGACAATATAAACAACTTGATTTAATAATTAATAATATTTCTGTCCTATTCTAGTATTCTTGGTCCTTTTTATGTGAGAAAATGATTGTAGATTACTTTACTAAGATTGATAATAATGTACTAAGATTCAATAGCAAAGAGTGTTATTGATGTTTCCTGAGTAGTTACTACGTGATCAAACGATAAAAAGTCAAATTTTGATCATCACAAACATATATAATAAATGCTATATATAGAAAATACAGAATGGTGACATTTACGGACTGTGTCGGCACTTTCAAATTATACGTTAGGTTAACCTCATTTTTACATAGGTTGGAAGAACTTGAGATTCATCTCGAACTCAAGATTAGACTGCATTTCAAAAGAAGAAACTAAAAAAAATAGAAAATGTCACATTCACACAAGTTTTACAAACATAAATCTATATAATGATGTGTAATAATATTAACTATTGGTATTATCTTTCTTCTTTTTACCTTTTTCTCATATATGCATCCACAAATTAACATACACATCATTGTGTGGATTTTCTTTTGTAAACTTTATTTGGATCTAACATTACTTCAAATAAATTAACCTTGTTAAAAGTCTTAATAAGCTATCTTATATAGGTCCTTCTTTAACTTTTAAGACACTTAATTTTATTTTATTTATATTAGTGAAAACGATTATAGTAAAATTTATAAAAATATCAGCTAAGTATAGTAATGAAACAACAATCATTATGAAAATAATATATAATTATCATGTTATCTATTACCTCATTCTTAAAATAAGTGTCTAGTTTGACTTTTCAGAATTAAATTAGTTCAATTTTGACTTTAACTATTTCTTTGTGAGTTATATAATACTTGATGCAAAATTTTTGAATTGATTGAGTTTAAGTGTATTTTTCATTGGTATAATTTTCATCAAGTATTATATAACCCCCAAAAAAATATTAAATATAAAAGTTGAATCAGTTTTACTCTGAAAAATCAAACTAAACACTTATTTTAAAACGGAATGAATATAAAAAACGAAAAAGTAAAATGAAAAAAATATAAAGAAACTTCCCTTTTTCATACGTTTTAACTCAACTCACAAGTTTAATTAATCAATCTATTATGGCAAAAAAAGGACTAAATTTCTATCAAGCCTAGCATTTTCATGTTAATAAATGATAAAATAGTTTGACAGAATTTGATAAATGATAATAAAGGAAGCTATACATATATTGAAATTATGTATATTAAAAAAAACCTCAATAAAAAGAATGATGATGTTAAAAAGAAAGAAACTCAACATAAATCAGATGTTTATGATCCTCTTTATTTAAACTCTAATGATATAAGAGATTCTTCAGTTTATTACATTCAAGATTTCAAGTTAGAAGCTACATAAAACTATAAAATCTGGTATATTGTTGTAAAATATGTTTTACATAATACGAAAACTAGGATTTAAAGCTGGAAAAATCTGAAAGAGATGAAAATGATATTTTGCTTCAAGCGCAGTGGGATAGATGTAAGTTAGTTGTCTTGTCTTGGTTGTTAAGGTGTGTTTCTCAAGATCTGTATAATGGTCAAATTTTCTCAAAATACGCTAAAATTGTGTTAGAAGAGTTAGAATAGACATATACTATGTAAGATATATGCATCACAAAATCCACTCATATATGTGACATTCGTGATTTCACCAGGTTAGTAATGCCTTTAGAAATGACTAAGAGTTCGTTTTATGTGATTTCTTGTGTGCTATGTGTTAAATATGTGTGCTAAGTGGTTTGAATAGGTGCATGATATCATTTTGAGGTGTATGATCATCTCATTTTGAATGCGTTTGTGTTTGGTGATGAGTATTTCATTTGTTCACTTATAGTGATAATGGAAAAGAATGGCGTATTGCATGCAATGCTACGTCAATAGTTGGATGATTTTGTGTTAAGCGTTTATGAGAAATGTATCATGTTGAAATTAAGTGAAGTTAGTGAAATTTGGATATTTATAGTAGACTTTCTAAAAATAGAAAGTAAAATTTGAAATGAAAAGTCATTTTTAGAAAGTTTAGTAAGTAGCGTTTATGTAAAAAAGTTAACCCAAATTAGCTTAGGTTTTTATAAAACTTAAGGTAATGAAGATAATTAGTTAATTAATAATTAAAGAAAAAAAATAAAATACATATATGTATGTATATGTGGAAATCGGCCCAAGAAAGAAAAAAAAAGAAAAGAGATTTTGGGCCTTATCTTAGGAGTTTGACTAGGATTATGATTCTAGTTAGTTAGATAAGGGATCCATAAGCTAAAAAAATGACTCATTCAGCCCCCATATCCCTTTTGAGTCGAATTTCATCCCTAAGAACAAGGAGAACAAGAATTTGATCTAAGGTTTTGCTAGGGTTTGTGTTAGTAATCAAGAGGTATATATCCTTAACTTAGTTTAATTCTTGCATTCATGTAACATGTAATGTGATGGATCTTAGGGTTTATAAAAATTTAGTAAGTATATAGAGTTTTATGATCATATTGTGTTTAAGGATAATTTAGAAGCATGATTATGCAAACGGTGCATTTCGATTTGCGTTAGATCTTGATTTAGGGTTTTGCAGAAATAGGGCTGTGTTAATGAGATGATATTTCCATGATGGTAACGATTTTTAGGGTGTTTCTAATGTCTAAACAGTAGCCCAAGGAATCTATTTTTCAAAAAATATAGCCTCAAGTCGTTTTGAGTTCGGGAAGTCATTCAAATATTGATTACACTAAAAGTTGTCAAAACAGTAAATACGGGTCTGAATTAGGTCATGTTTAGGAGGGTAAAACCCTAACTTAAAAGTGGAATTAAGGTTAGCCAATCAACAGTGGTTAAGTTTAATATGTATATAAAGAAACCCTAGAAGATTAGCCTCTGGTTGTGTGTCTAAGTATGGTAATGAGGGCCATACATTTTAGTGTGCAATCAGATCCGAATTGGGACAGTTTTGAAGTTGGATTTTATTTGGGATAGTTGCACATGTAATGAGTACTTAGGAATCACAAGGTAGTTAGTAAACTCATAAATGAACTTAGATGATTTTTGGTATAATTTATTCTGAAGTCAGAAAGTAAGTGTTTTTATGATAGTAACGATACGCTAAAATTCTTTCAATATCTGAATAAATTGTAGTTAACTAGTGTAATGTGTTAATGAGGTGGTTAAGGTTGGGCATGGTGTCGGGGTGACCCATGATGGTTAATCAAACCCTTAGACATCCATCATATGTGTGTTACATGGACTAGAGCTTTTAGCTTGGTCGCGTGTAACCGTGTTTATTTATTTGTATAGTTGCGAGATAGGAATTGGAAGCTGCATTTTGAGCATTCAGGTGAGTTACATAGTCCACTTTTTATTGCTGATTTAAAACATGGGATGGAAATGATGAAAAGTGTTGAAATGAGTTTTTTGATGTGTGATTATTATGTTTAGTGTAAATGCCTGGATTATAATGTGACTGATTTACATTAATGTGCAACATTATTGAAGTGATAATGAATGTTGCCTAGTCAGGAGATTACTTGCGGGTACCATGGCCTGAGCTAATGAGGAAAGAGATTTGTTGATGTGATAGTGAATTGAGATGTTGCCGCCGTCTAAGAGGATTACTTTCGGGTATCTATGGCCTGAGCTAGAGGGAAAAAGGATTTGGTATGATCCAAAACGATGGAGGTCCGTCCTGCATGGTGTTTGAGTGGATGATTGGATTGACTTCATGTAATGTGGTTTTGGCACGCAAGTTGGGTGGTTTTACTTGCCATGTACTGTTTCAGCATGTTAAAGGGAATGAGTGTTAGTTTATGAGGATCGATGGGTACGCCTACCTAGTATATGGTTTGTTGGTTTGATATGATTGGATTTGAATAGCAATGTTTTAATTAGCTTGAATTTTATTACATAATTGTCATGCAAAATATATTGTTTTATAATCACAGAAATTGGATAAATTGTTTTAGAAATTGATTGAAATATGGAAGCTTATTCTGATAGTGACTATGCTGGTGCAAGTTTAGACAGGAAATCCACAACAGGAGGTTGTCAATTTCTTGGAAGCAGGTTGATTTCATGACAATGCAATAAGCAAATTTTAGTTGCCAACTCTACTGCTGAAGCAGAATATGTGGCTGTTGCTAGTTGTTGTGGACAAGTACTCTAGATTCAAAATAAAATTCTAGATTATGGATATAATTTCATGAATACCAAGATTTTCATTGACAATGAAAGCACCATCTGCATAGTTAAAAATCCAGTGTTTCACTCAAAGACTAAGCACATTAAGATTAGACATCACTTTATCAGAGATTCCATTGACAAGAAGCTTATTCAGATGATAAAGATTTACACAGATCAGAATGTTACAGATATGCTCACAAAAGCATTTGATGTTGCTAGATTTCAATATCTGATTGCAAGTATAGGAATGCTTAACCTCTGAAGTATTGATTAAGGGGAGGTTAATTATGTTAATACGCAGCGAATTATGCACAAATAATGCTTGAAATGGAATGGAACAACAGCTAATGATGAAATTCAAGTTAGTGCTGTTGGACTAACTTTCAACTGGTAAGTACAATTAGTGCTGCTAGTTATACTTAATACTGCTATGTTAATGTTGTTAGTTATACTTACTACTGTTTGTTATAATTAATATTGTGAGTAATGAGAGAAATAGTGAGCTGAAAAACAAAAAGAGAGATGTGTAAAAATAAAAACAGATAGAGTGAATTGGTGAGAAAAAGAAATGAGAGAAATAGTAAGCTGAAAAATAGAAAGAGAGATGTGTGAAACAAAAATAGAAAGAGTGACTTTGTGAGCTAAAAGAAATGAGAGAAATTGGTGAGAATGAAAAACAGAAAGAGAGATGTGTGACATAAAAACAGACAGAGTGATTCAGTGAGAAAAAGAATTAAGAGATATACTAAGAATAAAAACAGAAAGAGAGCTTGTGAGAATCAAAATTAATGATGGAAATGCTTTTTGGAACGAAATTGGAGTTAATGCTGGTGACTCAAAGTTAATGCTGTTAGGCATAAACTTACTACTGCTGGTTAAGTTAATGCTGCCAGGCATACACTTACTACTGCCAGTGTTAGTTAATGCTGTTGAGGGTGATTTCATAAATACTTCGATTAAGGGTTTCAATCACTCATTCGATCGATTTTACACTTTGATATACTCTCTAATCATAAACCCTAACTTAATTTTATCATTCATCATCAAAACCCAACACAATGTCAAACCTAAAGTTTGCTGAAACTCACAATTTGGTTGCGTTTTTGGAGAAACCCGAAGAAAGTGATGGGTTTGAGGGAATTATTGATTTTTTAAATGCAAGTTCTATCAGATATGCGCTAACGGTGAATCCCACCATCTATACTTCATGCATTAAGCAGTTCTGGGCTACTGCTAAGGCAAAGACTGTCAATGGGGAAGTGCAGATACAAGCCCTAGTAGATGGGAAGAAGGTGATCGTCACTGAGACGAGTGTGAGAAGAGCTCTTCAATTAAAAGATGCTGAAGGTACTGAATGTCTTCCAAATGCAACAATTTTTGAACAGCTGACACTCATGGGGTATGAAAATCTTACACAAAAGCTTACATTCTATAAAGCTTTCTTTTCACCTCAATGGAAATTTCTTATCCATACAATTCTGCAATGCCTTAGTGCTAAGACTACTGCTTGGAACGAATTTAGTAGCACTATGGCCTCAGCTATCATCTGTCTTGCCACAAACCAAAAATTCAACTTTTCCAAGTACATTTTTGATAATATGGTGAAGAACTTGGAGGGTGGGGTTAAATTTCTAATGTATCCAAGGTTTGTACAAGTGTTCCTATATAAAACAAGTTGAATGACTGACCAAACCATAAATGTAAAATTTATGTTATACTTCTCACACTTAAGAATGTTTTGCTATTATGAAGATGGAGAAGGAAAAGGGTTTTTTGGGAGGGTTACCCCTTTATTTGAAACTATGGATGGTTCAAGCCCGTGAAGAATTAGGTGAGGGTTCAAAAATACCAACGGATCTCAATCCCCCCCCCACCAACCATCCACTTATTATTCAACCATCTACTCACAGCCTAGAAGAAACAACCAGGAAGAAACAGAGGAAGACATTAAGGTCATCAACCCACGTGGTTCTACAGAGCTATTACTGATGAGGCTGCCCAATGAGAGCATGTACATGTACATTACTAATGATCTTCTACTCAGGGTGGGATTAGATTAAACCGAATGAATTGATGGAACTTTGTTACCAACTTATCACTAAGAGTTCTTGAGTTGGAGAAACACAAAAAAGACCTCTCAAGTACAGAGATTGCTAATTTTAAAAGTAGAAGGTCAAGAATCTAGAAAGAAGGAGTAAGTCAAGAACTCCAAGGCTTAAAAGGTTAAGGAAGGTTGGTAGAACTGCAAGAATAGAATCCTCTGAAGATGAAGGTTTAGGTGCTCAAGAGGATGCATCCAAACAGGGGAGGAAAATTGCTAATCTTGATGTTGATGCAGAGGTTACCTTAGTTGATGTTGATGAGTTGATGCAGAGGTTACCTTTAGTTGATGTTGATGAGTTGATACAGAGGTTACCTTTTCAATCTTGATGTTGATGCAGAGGTTACTTTAGTTGATGAGGCTCAAGAGAGAAATGATGATAATTTAATGTTTGATACAGGAGTTTTTTATGAGCAGGAAGTTGAGGTTGAAAAGGTAGTTTCTACTGCTTAGTGCTACAACAACAAACTTGTTGATGAGTTAGACTTTGGCTCAGACCTTTATAAAATCAAAGCAGCCTTAAACCCAAGGTGTTACAACTGTCTGCTACAAACATCTACAAGTTGTTACAAGACCCAAGGCCTAGAGGGGTTGTAGTTAAGGAGCAAGTGAATTTACAACTCAACATCACAATCATCACAACTTCTCAGGCTAAAGACAAAGGCAAGGGAAAAATGGTTGACCTGGAGAAGCTTTGAAAAAGAAGAAAGATTCCATTTTAAACGAGATACGGACATTTTGACTCTACGGTTATGCCTTTTGGGTTAACCAATGCACCAACGGTTTTCATGGACTTAATGAACCGGGTGTGCAAACCATACTTAGGTAGGTTTGTCATCGTATTCATTGATGAAATTTTGACCTACTCAATGTCGAAGGAAGAACATAAAGTTCATTTGAAGATAGTGTTGAGGTCACTGAGGAAGGAGAAGTTGTATGATAAGTTTTCTAAGTGTGAGTTTTGGTTGGAAGAAGTGCATTTTCTTGGTCACGTGGTCAACCATAACGTATTCACGTGGACACGAGTAAGAGTGAGGCAGTGAGGGATTGAATGATTATTCTTAGGATTGTCAGGTTACTACCGACGTTCATCGCGAATTTTTTTTGTTGACCCCCCTTAATTCCCTAACTGAAAGGAATCAGAATTATGAGTGGAGCGTAGAACAAGAAAAGGCTTTTCCAACTTTGAAGAATGATTTGTGTGATACTCCAATAAAACGAATGTAGTGGGTGATGCGTTGAGTAGAAAGGAGAGAGTAAAATCAAGACGAGTAAGAGGAATGATACTGGCAGCCCAAAGTGAGGCGTTCAAGCAAAAGAACCTACTCGCAGAAAGGCTACATGGTTTACATCTACAAATGGAAAGAAAAGGAGACAAGAGTTTGTACTTTATGGATCGAATTTAGGTTCTATTGGTAGGAAGTGTAATGGATGAGGCCCATGCATAAAGAGACTTGGTACATCCGGGAGCGGATAAGACATACTATAACCTTGGGGACATGTATTGGTAGCCACGTGTAGAAAAGGAAATAGCTACCTATGTTAGCAATTGTCGGATTTGTTTAAGAGGTGAAGGCTGCAATGTCAAAGAATTTTGGCTTGCTGCAACAGCCTGAATCACCATGGATTTTATCACTAAATTTCCAAGGTCAAAGTAGTGAGTATGATGTGATTTGGGTGATGGTCGATAGACTGACCAAGTTAGCTCATTTTCTAGCTATACAAGAAGATTTCAAGATGTGAAGTTGGCAAGGATTTATATTGATGAGATAATAACAAGGAATGGAATTCTGGTGACGATCAACTCAGATTGAGATGGATGATTTACCTCGTGGTTTTGGCAGATGCTGCAGAAAGGGTTAGAGACGCTATTGGATTTGAGTACTGCTTAGAATCCTCAAGCGGATGGACAAAGTGAACGTATGATTCAGACTTTGGAAGATATAATGAGGGCATGTGTTATCGATTTTGGTGGTAGTTATCATTTGAGCATTTACTGTGCTCCGTTTGAAGCTTTGTATGGAAGGAAATGTAGGTCACCTTTTCTATGGGCAGAGATTGGAGAGAGTAGTTTGACTGGACTTGAGTTAGTACAAGAAACGACTGATAAGTTAGTGTTGGTAAAGGAAAAGCCCAAAGAGGCAAGAGATCATCAAAAGAGCTATGTTGATTATAGGCGTAAGCCGTTAGAGTTTGAGGTGGGAGATCGTGTATGGTTAAATGTGACGCCTTGGAAGGGCATAGTTCATTTTGGTAAGAAGGGTAAGTTAGCACCGAGATATGTAGGACCGTTTCAGATCCTTGAAAGGATTGGCCTTGTAGCTTATAGGTTGAGGTTACCTGAAGAGTTGAATATCGTGCATGACACCTTTCATCTGTCAAATCTGAAGAAGTGTCTGGCAGATGCTAATTTGCATGTGCCATTGGATGAGATCAAGGTCGACAAGACACTTCGTTTTGTCGAGGAACCTGTAGAGATTATGGATCAAGACATTAATAAGTTAAAACGTTAAAAGATAGCCCTTGTGAAAGTTAGATGGAATTCGAAACATGGTCCTGGGTTTACTTGGGAACACGAAGACTAGGTGAGGATTAAGTATCCACAGTTGTTCGTGGACCGAGTTGTTGAGCCTGCTAGTTAAATCTCGGGACGAGATTTCCTCAAGGAGGGGATACTATGACATCCGTGATTTCACCACGTTAGTGATGCCTTTAGAAATGGCTAAGAGTTTATTTTGTGTGATTTCTTATGTGCTATATGTTAAATATGTGTGATAAGTGGTTTGAATAGGTGCATGATATCATTTTGAGGTGTATGATCATCTCATTTTGAGTGCGTTTGTGTTTGGTGATAAGTATTTCATTTGTTTACTTATAGTGATAATGGAAAAGAATGGCGTATTGCATGCAATGCTACGTCAATAGTTGGATGGTTTTGTGTTAAGCGTTAATGAGAAATGTATCATGTTGGAATTAAGTGAAGTGAGTGAAATTTGGATATTTATAGTAGACTTTCTAAAAATAGAAAGTGAAATTTGAAATGAAAAGTTATTTTTAAAAAGTTTAGTAAGTAGCGTTTATGTAAAAAGGTTTACCCAAATTAGCTTAGGTTTTTATGAAAACTTAAGGTAATGAAGATAATTAGTTAATTAATAATTAAAGAAAAAAAAATAGAATACATATATGTATGTATATGTAGAAATAGGCCCAAGAAAGGAAAAAGAAAAGAAAAGAGATTTTGGGCCTTATCTTAGGAGTTTGACTAGGATTATGATTCTAGTTAGTTAGATAAGGGATCCATAAGCTAAAAAATGACTCATTCAGCCCCCATATCCCTTTTGAGTCGACTTCCATCCCAAAGAACAAGGAGAACAAGAATTTGATCCAAGGTTTTGCTAGGGTTTATGTTAGGAGCTAGTAATCAAGAGGTATGCATCCTTAACCTAGTTTAATTTTTGCATTCATGTAACATTTAATGTGATGGATCTTAGGGTTTATAAAAATTCAGTAAGTATATAGAGTTTTATGATCATATTGTGCTTAGGGATAATTTAGAAGCATGATTATGCAAACGGTGCGTTTCGATTTGCGTTAGATCTTGATTTAGGGTTTTACAGAATTAGGGTTGTGTTAATGAGATGATATCTCCATGATGGTAACGGTTTTTAGGGTGTTTCTAGTGTCAAAACAGTAGCCCAAGGAATCTATTTTTCAAAAAATCTAGCCTCAAGTCGTTTTGAGTTCGGGAAGTCATTCAAATATTGATTACACTAAAAGTTGTCAAAACAATAAATACTGGTCTAAATTAGGTCATGTTTGGGAGGGTAAAACCCTAACTTAAAAGTGGAATTAAGGTTAGCCAATACACAGTGGTTAAGTTCAATATCTATATAAATAAACCCTAGAAGATTAGCCTCTGGTTGTGTGTCTAGTATGGTAATGAGGGCCATACATTTTAGTGTGCAATCAGATCCGAATTGGGATAGTTTTGAAGTTTGATTTTATTTGGGATAGTTGCACATGTAATGAGTACTTGGAAATCACAAGGTAGTTAGTAAACTCTTAAATGAACTTAGATGATTTTTCGTATAATTTATGAAGGTCAGCAAGTAAGGTTTTTAAGTTAGTAAAGATACACTAAAATTCTGCATTTCTGAATAAATTGTAGTTAACTAGTGTAATATGTTAATGAGGTGGTTAAGGTTGGGCATGGTGTCGGGGTGACCCATGATGGTTAATTAAACCCTTAGACATCCATCATATGTGTGTTACATAGACTAGAGCTTTTAGCTTGGTCGCGTGTAACCGTGTTTATTTATTTGTATAGTTGCGAGATAGGAATTGGAGGCTGCATTTTGAGCATTCAGGTGAGTTACATAGTCCCACTTTTTATTGTTTTTAAACTTGGGATGGAAATGATGCAAGTGTTGAAATGAGTTTTAAATTGCTGTGATTATGTGTTAGTGTAAATGCATGGACTATTATGTGACTGATATGCGTTATGTGCTACATGTTATGTGATGTGATATTGATGTGTGCACTAAGTCGGGAGGGTTACTTGCGGGTATCCATGGCCTGTTTAGTGGAAGGATTGTTGCCTAGTTAGGAGGATTACTTGCGGGTATCCATGGCCTGAGCTATAGGGAAAGAGATTTGGTTATGTGATGTGATATTGAGATTTTGCCTAGTTAGGAGGATTACTTACGGGTAACCATGGCCTGAGCTAAAGGGAAAAAAGGATTTGGTATGTTCCAAGAGCGATTGAGGTCGTCTGCTTGGTGTTTGAGTGGTTGATTAGATTGACTTGCATGTACTATGTTTATCATGGCAAGGTTGGTGGTTTTACTTGCATGTACTGTGTTAGGCATGTCAAAGGACACTGAGTGTTGGTTATGAGGGATCGGATGGGTATGACTACCTTGTATATGATTTGTATATGATTGGATTAAATTGCATGTTAGCTTGTATGTTAGTTAGCATAATTGTCATGCAAAAGTATTATTTTTATAATCACAGTAATTGGATAAATTGTTTTGGGATCGATTGGTTATGTGTGTCTGAAAACATATGTTTCTCACCAACTATTGTGTTGTCGTATAAGCATCATTTTCAGGTATTCAGCGCGATGAGATTAAAGTTAGGAAAGGTGTCTAGATGGACCGTAGGCAGCTGGCGAAGTTTAGTTATCTAGATATCGTTATTTATTTTGAATAATGAATCTTATTTGTTTGCTCTGTTAGGAGGTATGAATGTTTGCATGTCATGACGTTGACATGAACTGCCTTCATTTCAATGTCAGACGCCTTTTGGATTTTGTTGATGTGTTGGGTATTTTCATGACAGTGCGTGTCTATACGTTGTATTTTATGCACGTTTTATTTTCTCTATATAGACGCCAATGTGTTGTGATGATTCATTTCTCGTCGCGCCTCGCGTTTCCGCCTTGGCGGGATGTAACAATATACTCAGTGAGATTCTCCTTTATCTTAGTACTATCACAACTTCAATGCATAATAGAGATAATTTGGTTATTTGGTCAATTTGCCTGATTGATAACGGTTGTGTTTGAGCCCTTGCTCTAAAGAGACACAATCTTTTACTATAATCTCTTGAGGGCTTGATGATGTGTCTGCTCTTGTAAGGAGTCATATGTTTTACTGCAAACCCATTGCCGTATGTTAAAACTATCTTTGCTACTTTGTCCAGAGATGAATCTCATAGAAATAGTCATAGTCACAAGACTGGAAATCGAGGAACCTATAAAGATTATGGGTCAAGAAATTAAGAGGTTAAAATGTAGGAACGTAGCACTTGTGAAAGTTAGGTGGAATTTGAAACGTGGTCCTGAGTTTACTTAGGAACACGAAGACCAAATGAGGATTAAGTATCCACAGTTGTTCGTGGACCGAGTTGTTGAGCCTGCTAGTTAAATCTGAGGACAAGATTTCCTAAAGGAGGGGATACTGTGACATATGTGATTTCACCAGGTTAGTGATGCCTTTAGAAATGGCTAAGAGTTCGTTTTGTGTGATTTCTTATATGTTATGTGTTAAATATGTGTGCTAAGTGGTTTGAATAGGTGCATGATATCATTTTGAGGCGTATGATCATCTCATTTTGAGTGCGTTTGTGTTTGGTGATGAGTATTCCATTTGTTCACTTATAGTGATAATGGAAAAGAATGGTGTATTGCATGCAATGCTACGTCAATAGTTAGATGATTTTATGTTAAGCGTTTATGAGAAATGTATCACGTTGGAATTAAGTGAAGTGAGTAAAATTTGGATATTTATAGTTGACTTTCTAAAAATAGAAAGTGAAATTTGAAATGAAAAATTATTTTTAGAAAGTGTAGTAAGTAGCGTTTATGTAAAAATGTTTACCCAAATTAGCTTAGGTTTTTATGAAAACTTAAGGTAATGAAAATAATTAGTTAATTAATAATTAAAGAAAAAAATATACATGTATATGTATATGTATAAATCGGCCCAAGAAAGGAAAAAGAAAAGAAAAGAAGATTTTTAGGCCTTAATCATAGTAGTTTTAACTAGGATTATGGATTCTAGTTAGTTAGATAAAGGATCCAAGCTAAAAAAATGACTCATTCAGCCCCAAAATTACCTTTTGAAGTCGACTTCTATCCCTAAGAACAAGAGAACAAGAATTGACAAAGGTTTTGCCCCACTAGGTTTTTGTGTTATGGGACTAATAATCAAGACGTATGTATCCTTAACCTAGTTTAATTCTTGCATTCATGTAACATGTAATGTGATGGATCTTAGGGTTTATAAAAATTCAGTAATTATATAGATTTTTATGATCATATTATGTTTAGTCATAATTTAGAAGCATGGTTATGCAAACGGTGCGTTTTGATTTGCGTTAGATCTTGATTTAGGGTTTTGCAGAATTAGGGTTGTGTTAATGAGATGATATCTCCATGATGGTAACGATTTTTAGGGTGTTTCTGGTGTCTAAATAGTAGCCCAAGGAATCTATTTTTCAAAAATTATGTCCTCAAGTCGTTTTGAGTTCGGAAAGTCATTCAAATATTGATTACACTAAACGTTGTCAAAACAGTAAATACGGGTCTGAATTAGGTCATGTTTGGGAGGGTAAAACCCTAACTTAAAAGTGGAATTAAGGTTAGCCAATCAACAGTAGTTAATTTCAATATGTATATAAAGAAACCCTATAATATTAGCCTCTGGTTGTGTGTCTAAGTATTGTAATGAGGGCCATACATTTTAGTGTGCAATTAGATCCGAATTGGGATAGTTTTGAAGTTTGATTTTATTTGGATAGTTGCACATGTAATGAGTACTTGGGAATCACAAGGTAGTTAGTAAACTCATAAATGAACATATGTGATTTTTGGTATAATTTATGAAGGTCATCAAGTAAGGTTTTTAAGTTAGTAAAGATACACTAAAATTCTGTATTTCTGAATAAATTGTAGTTAACTAGTGTAATGTATTAATGAGGTGGTTAAGGTTGGTCATGGTGTCGGGGTGACCCATGATGGTTAATCAAACCCTTAGACATACATCATATGTGTGTTACATGGACTAGAGCTTTTAGCTTGGTCACGTGTAACGGTATTTATTTATTTGTATAGTTGCGTGATAGGAATTGGAATCTGCATTTTGAGCATTCAGGTGAGTTACATAGGTCTACTTTTTATTGTTTTTAAACTTAGGGTGGAAATGATGCAAGTGTTGAAATGAGTTTTAAATTGTTGTGATTATGTGTTAGTGTAAATGCATGGACTATTATGTGACTGATATGCGTTATGTGCTACATGTTATGTGATGTGATTTTGATGTGTGAACTAAGTCAGGAGGGTTACTTGCGGGTATCCATGGCCTGTTTAGCAGAAGGAATTGTTGCCTAGTCAAGAGGGTTACTTTTAGGTATCCATAGCCTGACCTAGAGGGAAAAGGATTTGGTATGATCCACGAGCGATTAAGGTCGTCTGCTTGGTGTTTGAGTGGTTGATTGGATTGACTTGCATGTACAGTGTTTGGCATGGCAAGGTTGGTGGTTTTACTTGCATGTACTGTGTTAGGCATGTCAAGGGACATTGAGTGTTGGTTGAGGGATCGAATGGGTACGCCTACCCAGTATATGATTTATTTGAATGATTTATTGGATTGAATTGCATGTTAGCTTGTTTGTTAGTTAGCATAATTGTCATGCAAAGGTATTGTTTTATAATCACAGTAATTAGTTAAATTGTTATGAAATAGATTGAATATGTGTGTCTGAAAACCTAAGTTTCTCACCAACCATTGTGTTGACGTATAAGTATCATTTTCAGGTATTCAGCAGGATGAGGTTAAAGTTAGGAAAAGTGGCTAGATAGACCGTAGGCAGCTGGCGAGGTTTAGTTATCTAGATTTCGTTATTTGTTTTGGATGATGAATGTTATTTGTTTTGCTTTCTTAGGATGTATGAATGTTTGCATGTCATGACGTTGACATGAACTGCCTTCATTTCAACGTCAGACACCTTTTAGGAATTTTGGTTGACGTGTTTGGGTATTTTCATGACACTGCGTGTCTATGCCTGGTATTTTATGCATCTTTTAGTTTCTCTATATAGACGCCAATGTGTTGTGATGATTCCCTTTCTCGTCGCGCGTCGCGTTTCTGCCTTGGCGGGGTGTGACAATATAAGTATATATATATATATAAGTATATATATATATATAAGTATATATATATATAAGTATATATATATATAAGTATATATATATATACGTATATATATATATATATAAAAATTATATAAAATAAATATATATATATAGGCTCCGGTTCCATTGAGAAGGTTTTTTTTAGAAGATTGAGAAATCTTCATTTGAGCAAATTGATTCATATTTTTGATTTGATTTACAAGTAAACATCATTTAATAGTGAATCAAATCTATAAATCACAAATGTGATTCACAAATCAATGCTAAAATCGAGTTATGGTAATGATTCCTTAAATTTGTATAGAAGATTCAGTATTGTACTTATATCGCAAAATCAAGAGATTTTTTAACATTGACTCGAATTTTTTTACACATTTTGGATTATAATCACATTAAAATAAGTTTTACGCTTGAAAAACTTGAATCAAAGTTAAAAATCTATCATTTTTGAAAACCTTCTTAATCTTCTCAAAATAAAAACCTTCTCAATCGATCCGGATTCTGTATATATATATATATATACTTCAACAAATACCCACTTTTATACCCAATACACAAACATTTATATTATTTCTATCCTATACTACATGTTGGTCGTCCACTTTATTAACAAACACAAACAAATAAACTTAATCTCCCACTAATGTCTAGTTTAATTAAGTCTTACCTTCCTTTAAGTACAACATCTCTTCTTTAACCATAGGATAACCAAGCATGGTGCCTTCCCCATAAATTGTCAAATCCCCTTAGTCCTTCCATGTACCTTAAACCACTTCTAATCCCTTGTTTTTGTTTAATGGTATGGCTAATACTTGCATTATAAAAGGGAGCCTAGTGTAAGACTTATACACACACTTAACATTTGCAAGAAAATCACAAACTCTCCCATTTTACCACCAAGCTCACGGCTCAAATTAATTAACAAGAACCATTCATTGTTTTGGTTCTAGCAAGAACACAAGTATACAAACATCATTAGGGTTAATATCTAAGGTATATAAAGGTGGTTTGGAAGCTTGGGTATTGATTTAGTAAGGGTTTATATCAAAAAGAAATTAGGATTTTCTAGTTGGAATTAGGGTTTTCTTGCAAGTATTTAGGGCTAAATACATGGGTTTGATTTGTGTAGCATCTTCATACATCTTCATTGAGGTCTAAACATAAACCCTAATCTTTCTCATTTTCATATTGTATGGGATACAATACTTGTTTTCACTTATGGACGCAACTACTTTACTTTTGAACTGATTACGGATTGCCTAAGTAGAATGAACTGTTAATTACCGCTGGTAAGTGCGAGTGTTATAAAATAGATTTATTTGGGGAGTGACTACCCCTGTTTGAGTGATTAGCTCTCACTCGTTCGAGATCAAACTAATGAACGTTATACCATGTCGGAGCATTGGACTACATACACGTGAACTCTTATTGTGCCTTGAATAAAGTGGCATACTGATATGTCTGAGCCTCAGCGTCATATAACTTAGGGCAATTGAACTTACTTTTCATTATATTGTGCACATTACATTATCATACTTGTAAATCTTATGGTCCAACACATACATACACTTTTGGGAATATATAAGGATTGAGATGGCCATGCATACTTTACAAAAGCTTTGGTCCAACTATACTTAACTTTTTGTGACAATTGTATAGGATACAATAGTCATACATATTTTTGATTCAACATTCATACTTACATTTTGATGACTATTATAAGGATTGAAATGGTCATACACACTTTACAAATCTCGGATTTCAACATTTTAACAAACGCATTTGTGTGGTTTGTGGTTATACGCATTTTAAGAAAACCTATATATTTAAGTTTATGTGTTGCAAGTCTTGTATGGGCGGGACTTGTAATACAGTAAATTTGTGTATATATAGTTTTGTAATTCACATTTATACTTTCAAAAACCTATGAACTCACAAACTTTATGTTGACACTTTTAACCATGTATTTCTCAGGTGAGCAAGCTACTTGACATAATTGATGTGCATTGGAGTCTAAACTTTACAAGACTACTTTTCAAATGATACATTTAGAGGTCATTCTCTCACATCTTATGCAGTGGTATTATGAAGTAACGCTCCCAGACCCTTATTCCGTTGTGACCCAATTTGGGGGTTTTACACGACCTATGGAGAGAAAACAAAAGGGGTGTGGAACTTGATAAATACTAGTTTTATTTGATCATATCTTGATATTAATAGAATAACAACTTACCAAAAGTTCTCCCCTTTCTTTCTCTTTACCAAAAGTGACGGCATAAAATATATTCCCATCTAGGATTTATATTTTTCATCTTTAATCTTGAATCTAAATTATTCAAGGTTTGATCCAAGGTTACGGGGTGATAAGACTAGCATCTACGAGGTATACAAGGATGTGTAGTGTGTTTCTACTTAGAGGTGATCTACTTTGGTCACTTTGGTTTCAAGGGTAAATCGGGTTGTGGTGATAGTCTCCATTCGATCTATCGAATCACGCTACAAAGGTATAACAATTGTTGTTTTTCATTCAATTGATCATATGACTCTATGGATTCGATTATAGGTGATTGTCCGGTGCGTTTATATTTTCTAATATGATATTTATCTGTATAATCACCTATAAAAACATGAGCAAACGAAAAAGCATCCACCACTAGCAGTTTAATGAATTCAAAATAATTCTAAAAGTGGTGGTGATTAATTTCATCAACATCATTTTCAAAATGCTTTTTATGCCTTCAAAAAATTTATTTTCTAACGCAATGTAACAATTTCGACCAAAATTTTTAGAAAATACTAACTTAAAACTCATAAAACACGGGAATTGATCATTCCCTGAATCTTCTCACAAACTTCAAACTACCCTTGCATTATTCAGTTATTTATAATTTCAAAAAGGTAAATATTTTTGATGTTCAGACACTAACTACGTCGTAGCCCAACACACTGGCTACGTCGTAGTTTAGACACAGGAAGAAAATTTTGATAGGAATAAACAAGAACAATACGCAAACACTCAAACAAACATGCAAAAATTCAGATTAAAAGCAGAGGGTCAAGCACTCACAAGCACACAAACACATAATCACGACACATATTTCAATCAAACTATCAAAAACTACAAAAACCATTTCTCGGCAACAGCGCCAAAAACTTGATGCGTGATTTACTTTTAAATAAATTACGCCAGGTTTTACATTTATAAAACCCCTAACTACCACGACTATTCCTACCCACCAAACAGTAATGTACCCTATCGTGTATATTGTAGTGATTGGTAGGGGTGGAAACGAGCCAAGTCGAGCCCGAGCCTGCCAGAGCTCGAGCTCTATATATAAAGCTTGAGCTCGTTTCGAGCCTCATATTTTGAGCTCGAGCTCGTCTTGTGAAAATTTTCAAAAGCTCGAGCTCGGCTCGGGCTCAACTAATTTATATGATGTGTTGAATAAAACAAAGTTCAAATGGAGCTTGGCTCGTTAATCTCACAAGGCTCGAGCTCGTTTACTTCTTTTAAACTCATTTATACACAATTATATGTATAAAATATATATATATACGTATATATTTATAGGGCTCATTTCGGTTCGCGATCCTACTCCATCTTTTTTATAAAGCTCGGGCTCGAGCTCGTTTATTAAATGAGCCCAAACTTAGGCTTGGGCTCGTTTAGGCTCAGCTCGTTCGAGCTTTTTACCGATCTGATCTAAAGCTTTTCACGAGCGGCTTGACACGTTTCCACCCCTAGTGATTGGTAAGTACGAGTGTCGATCCAAAGAACGGTTTGTGTTCTCTAATTGTTTAATTGGAATGACATTTTACCTATGAAAGCAGTAAAGAAAGCATTTTAGTTTTAGTAACATTGTTATGTGATGAACTTAACTTGTCAAAAGGGGATTGGTATAGTTTCAGACAAGTAATAAAGATGAACGCATTTAATTATTATGATCTAAGTGCAATGTCTAATTACAATCCTAAAGGAGGTATAATTTCATCAGGCTCAAAACCACATCCTCGCCTAACCTATGATTCCTGAGGGAATGGACTCGCAAGGAGAATTAACTTGTTCTTAGTTCATAGTCATTAAGATATTCCAACTAACCTATGAGATATGCCTTAGTGTTTTGTCTTGCACTCCTAACCAAGTATTTTTAATAAGGGTCGCCTAATGGGGATAGGTCAAACAACTAATAGGATTGGTCATCCCGTAGTTCATCGTGCATGCTAGGATTCAGACGGTCACTTAAGACATAGTACATACTTAACCTCATATCGATACTCAGAAGGGAATTCAAAGTTACACAGGCCTACCACATAAATTATCCAATAAAATTGCAAGTAAGACTATAAGATCATAAAATAATAACCGAATGGATAATAAATAAATCAAATACTGACAAACAAATAATAAAGCATAATAAATAACATACATAAACAAATTAAATCCAGGTCAGATAAATCAAAGAAATAATTAAATTAAATTGATCATAAAAAGTTGAAGTATGAAAACAAATCCTGCTAATTAAGTGCTCTCGATCCTCTAGTTAAACGCCATGACAAACCCTGAAGGGTTTGCCGTATAGCGAGTTGCGTCCCTCTTTTCTCTTTTTTTTCTTGTCGTCGAGCAGAGATAGAAACGACTAAGAATACCTCAATTGTATTCATTAGTTTAATTTATATAGGAAATGAGGAGTTCGGGACTTGTGCAATTATAGTCCCTCATCGTTGTTGTCACACAACTTCATATCCTTGAAACTTAGTAAGAAGTGGTCACATATAGCCCCTTTGCTTGATAAAACTACGGCGTAGTTATAAGTGTCCAACTATGCCGTAGTTTTTCCTACTATTCCTTCTTTAGCATACAATAACTACGGCATAGTTATAACGGGTCAACTACGCCATAGTTGTGACGTCAGCTTGATACTTTCTTTGTAAAAATTCACATTTTCACACCTTTTACATCAATAAACACCCAACTATTTATTTTAGGCTTTTACGCGTTTACTTTTAATTTTCATCGTTTAGTTAAATCGCGTAAACTAAAAATCAACATTCAACGTAAACGGACACCAAACAAGTAAAAGTTTACGTCAACCAAGGGTTATATAATTATTACGAGGATAATTTATAACTTCTCATATTATATTTTTATCGGTTACGTAAAGCGTCTACGTTTCGCAATAAAATACGTTTGGGCATACCCGAAAGTACCTATACCCATCTATACTCAAACAAATACCCACTATTACACCCAATACCTAAAATTAACTCACTTTGCACTTCTATAAACCACCATGGCTGATTTACAACATGTATACAACCAATTAAATCCTTAAACCCACTAACATCACTTCAATTTGTTATAACCTTACCAAGTACTCTTACAAACACACTTCTCTAGATATTGGCTAATCAATGTACCCTCTTCTTGTTTCCATCTGTTCCCCCTCCTAGGGAGGAGGAGAAGTCCTTACAACATGTACCTTAATACCACTCCTAACCATAGTTTGATTTAAGGTTGTTTCCACACTTCCCTTTTGCTATATATAGCAAGTCCTAGGTTCATTAGTATTCTCTTTACCAATTGCAAGCAAATTAAAACACACAAACTCTCTCCATACACTAAAAACCCACGTCTAAGAATTCTTAGTTAGGGTTTTCATAGTTTTTGATTTTTGCAAGGATATAAGTATTTAAGTATTGTTAGTAGTTATATCTACGGTGATTTAAGGTGTATTGGAAGCTTGGTTGGTAAATTAAACAAGGGTTTATTCAAGAAGAAAACTAGGGTTTTCCAAACTAGGGTTTCAAAATTAGGTTTGATATCTAGGGTTTGATTTTGTGTTCTTCATCATTCTACACTCTTCTAAGGTCTACTTAAACCCTAAACTTTCTAATTTTCATTTTCATAATTTATATACTTGTTATATGTTAAT
>BQNB010085386.1:0-2500 GCA_026074375.1 Tanacetum coccineum | reverse complement strand
TTTGAGATCGAACTAACGAACTTATACCATGTTGGAGCATCGAACTTCATATACTATCTTTGGGAAGAGGCACCCAGTAACTCTTACTGTGCCTTGAATAAAGTGGCATACTTTTAAGTCTACGCCTTAGTTTCATGAACTTAGAGTAATCGTAATCACTCCTTACAATACATACTTGAAACATTTTGGTGATATTGTGCTCATTACAATACATACTTGAAACATGCTGTGATATTCTGCTTATTACAATACATACTTGAAACATTTTGTGATATTGTGCTCATTACAATTATCATACTCTTTAATCAATTGCGGTCCAACTTTTATACATATCTTTAATCTCAACACGCATACTTATATTTTCGTAACTATCATAAGGGTTGAAATGGTCATACATACTTTACAAATCTTTGATTCCAACATTTTAACAAACGTATTCTATGTGGTTTGTGTTTACACGCATTTTAAAAACCTATATATTTGAGTTTATGCTTTGCAAGTCTTGTATGGGCGAGACTTGTAATACAGTAAATTTGTATATATACTTTTTGTGATTTACATTTACATATACAAAAACCTATGTACTCAGCAACTTTATGTTGACACTTTTAAGCATGTTTTTTTCAGGTGAATTAGATGATTGGCTTACTTGATGTGCATTGGAGTCTAAACTTTACAAGATTACTTTTCAAACTACACATTTAGAGGTCGTTCTCTCATAGCTTGTGCAAAGGTACTCATGAAGTAACGCTCCTGGACATATTCCGCTACGACCCAATTTAGGAGTGTTATAGATTGGTATCAGAGACAGGTTATAAAGAACTAGGTTGCATATTTTACCTAGCCTATAACCGTTTTCGCAAACATTGCATCACATCAAAAAATTTCAATGTGCATACACACTACTTGCCTACTTGCTTACATTACGTGCTTACGTGACTTGAACTTATATAAATGGTATATATATAAATTATATAATATATATATATATATATATATATGTGTGTGTGTGTGTGTGTGTGTGTGTGTGTGTGTGTGTGTGTGTGTGTGTATATATATGTATATATATATACTAGTAACATAACCCGCCCGACGGGCGGGTTCGGTTCATATTTTTTTTAGATATTGTTTGTCGTTTAGTTCTAATGGTTTTCATGTTTGTGTAAACATGGAATCTTCATTCATCTTTTTCGTTTGATTCTTGACAGTGTCCGTGTGAGAATACCGTCTTTGTTAAAATCAAACCAACCTTTGATAGTGTCTGGCCTTGGCAGTTAGTAATTGTCATTGTCAATTTTAACACTTGAATTACTGTTGGTGTAGTTAAAAGAAAATTCGCTAAATAATTAACAAACACGACACCCATTACGCCCGACGGGCGGGCATGTTTTCTGAATATCGTTTACAAAAATTAAGTAAAGCTAAATCAACCATAAACATACGGAATTATTTATTGAATGCATTAACAGTGAAAAGACATGTAAACTAAATGTTTATTTATAATGAATCCCTTCTTGGTGGTTCGGGTTAGGAATCCATGTAAGCTTGTGCAATTCACCACCGCTGATCAATAAACTCATGATTTTTGTGACGTAAGTTTTCGAATGATCAAATAATACTTGCATAAGTATGAGATCCACCCAATTTGGATACCAATGTCCTTATAACATGTTGCAAAAGCCAAGTATTAGCCCCTATAATGTTTAACAAAAAAACATAAGTTAGTATAACTCCAAAATCGAAACTTTAAATAATAAAAGCATAAGTTAGTATAACTCGAAACTCAAGACTTTAGCAATAAAGAACAAACCATCAACTATTACATAGGACTTCATGGGATTTTACACTTCGTTGTTGTCTTCTGTCTCTGCACTATTCAGGACTATGCACCTGCATTGCCAGGAACTGTGATCACCTTCTACTTGGTTTTTCAATTGCCATCAATTTTGGTTCGTGCAATTGAGCCAATATGTGATTTTTAATCATGTAAATATGTTAAGAACACAAAACACAAAACTAAAAATATGACTAAATACGAAACTCGGCCTAAAAATAGGGTGTCTCTTTTATGAAAGAAAGAATATAGCTGATGTTACATTGTTGAATTAATTATAAAAAATTTGTTTATATAAAAAATTTGTAAATAAAAAAAATAACTACAGCAAGTTAATAAGAAAATAATATTTACCACTCTACTCATATTATTGATGATAATCAAGTACGACCTAATAAAAGAAACATCATACCTCATCATGAAGAATAAGGGTTGGAGGTTTTGGTAAAAATAAAAATGACTTTTCTAACGGATACAACACCCCATCTTTAACATTAGCACTTCTTGTTTTGTTAGTTGTGACACCCTTGCCTGTTGATGTTTTCTAGTGGGCAACGAACTGGATCCTTGCCAACCGAGCTCAAGCCTAGATGATTAAAACTCAATAAGCTGTAAAGTCAAGCTCAACCTTACCTTATAATTTTCGAGCCAAGCTTAAGCCCTGTC
>BQNB010085385.1:5882-28489 GCA_026074375.1 Tanacetum coccineum | reverse complement strand
AATAATGACCAATAAATACAGTAAAATGCATTGTATTCGTTTGTATTATGAATTGTGTCTTGCAGGTAACGGATATTGCACAAAAGGACAAAAATGAAGCAAAACGGACAAAACCGGGTACGAGAATGGAAAGAGTACAGGAAATCAAAGCCGAAGGCAAAATTTACCAAATCCAATGGCATTAAACCTTTAACCTAAAAGAAACCCTAGAACAATTGCACCGTTAGTCTCTGGACACTTACACCGTTAGTCCCTGGACACTTACACCGTTAGTCCTTATAGTATTTCACCATTAGTCCTAAACTTAACAACACCCCTAAAACCCGTTAATCCTGTAAGCTTATAACCCTTTCAACCCGACCCAAACCAATAACCCTGGACCAATCCCCTTTTACCCAAGATCAAAACCCTGTCAAACAATAAAAAAGGGCGCCAAGAACAGTTTTACTGTTCCCACTTTGTTCCCAAATTTACCAAACCCTCTGATACCTCAATTACCCAACTTTAAGTACAATTAACCTCTTCTAGAACAAGTGACGTAAGCCCTGACGTTTTAAGCTGTACACGCCGGCGATCCTAGAGGATTTGATTGGTTGATCACGCTGGCACATGATCCAAGGGTGCCAATCATTGCTTTATGCCAAAGCAATGATTGGAGGGTCAGGATTGGAGGACCAGGACGACTCCTTGAAGGCCTAGAAGGTTCAGAAGTCCCTATAAATAGGGCTATCCTCGCACACACAAGATGGTCTAGTAGTATTAGTTTTTTAGTCATTTTTAGCTTATTTTAGCTTAATGTTTTCAATTTGATGTAATTTTCTTCTTAAAAGCTTGTATTCAGTTTAAATAATCAATAAAAGTTTAGTTTTCTTATAGTTAATATTCAATTCGTGATTTTACCTTATTGCACTATGGTTTAAACAAGCTCTCTAATACTCTAATAAACTCAATAAGCTTTCCTAATCACTAATAAGCTAGCTTAATACTCAGTTAAGCTCTCAAAGCTTAACTGAGCTTATCTCAAATCTCTCCCTAAGATAAGGGAATCCAAACTTAGAAGGGCTTCCATGACCTTACCAGCTTATCCTAGATAAGCTGGAGCTTTGTTGATCAGCTCTTGGAGCATATATGATAAGCCTTGTTTGTGCAAAGGCTATTGTAAGTCTTATTTTCCATTCTATAGCTTAATTTTGCACTTTAGCTTATTTCTGCTTATTGTTGTTTAGAATAGCTTAATATTGCTCATTATAGTTGCTAATTGCTCATTGTGTTCAGTTCTTAGTATAAATCCTATTTTACAAGTTTTTGATATAAAACTGTTAAAAATTCAAAAATATTTGCATAAACTAGTTACTTATTGTTTCAGCTTATTTGATTGTTAAAATTTGCTAAATAGGTCTTTATTAAGCTTGTCACTATCTGGTATAGCTTATGTAAGCTTTATATCCAAGTTTTATAAGCTAAATATGATTTTAAGCAATTTAAAGGGGTGTTTGGCACAAGACAACACTAACTTGAGTTAGTGTTGTCAAGAGCCTTTTGGTTCTTTATATTGAATTTTAAACATCAAATTTATGGTTATAAGACAAGGTTTTAAGGTTGTTGTTAAGCTAAAACAGGTTTAAATAAGCTTGTGTGTTGATTGCTTGAATCTGAGTTCCTTAGCTCAGATTCATAAGTACTTTGAGCTTAAATCTATTCTAACTGCTATTGTTGATCAAATTGCTTTTGTTTTGATGTTTAAATGGAGTTGAAATCAAATCCACAGGTCTGCATTATTAGTTTTGAGTTTGGGCCAACATTTTGGTATACTGCATCAGTAAGCAAAATAGTCTAATTGCTATTTTCAATCAAAAATTTAAGTTAGCTTAAATTAGATTTAGCTTTTGAAACTTGGTTCACACTTAGGTCATAGGACATATTAGATAAGTTAGGGCTTATTTCAGACTTAAAAGTTTATTTAGATATCTGTTTTTAGGGCTGCAATTCATACTTTGTCTTTTCATAAAATTTGCAAAAACCAAAAAAATAGTATGAACTGCCTATGCAGCTTTTTTAGTTAGCCTTTTCTTTGCTTATTTAATTTTCAAAATGTTCTATGATTGTTGATTTAGGTAGATTTTAGAATAGGCTTCAAGGTTTTACAAATCATTTTGGCATAAGGTTCCATTTAGTTGCTGAAAAATAAGCTCAAAAGTGCTTAGTTGGATTGTTTGGTTAACAGATTTGACCAAAATGCTTATTTGCTGTTCTTAGCTAATGGCTTTTTAGTTTTGCTTAAATTTTGTTCATAATTAGCTTATTAGTGTCTTGGTAGTTGTTAGTTGCCAGCTTATTTGCTTAGTATTAGCTTATTGTTCCTTAAAAGTTAAAACAGTTTAGCTAATTGTCATTTAAGTTAAAAATGAATTCTGACTTTTCAAATGCTTATATTGTGCTTATATTTAAGTTTTAGAAAAAGTCCTAGATTTAAAAGTTGCTTATTTTCATAAGTTCTTAAATTTTATGCAAAAAGTTTTCAAAAATAAAAAATGTATATAAAAAGGGAAGCCACAAGGTCGAACCTGTGACCTCTCCTTTCATAAGCCAACATATTTAACACACACACCCCTTAACCAAACGTGCCCTTGGGTCTTTTCTGTCATCCGACTACACCATTAGGTATTTAAGCATCAATTCCAGTTTTAGCTTATTAGGTTTGTTAGCTTATTAACTGCTTATTTGTTCAGCTCTTTTCCACTTTTTTTATTTTTCTTAGATTTCACATAGTGCAAAGTATTCTCCATAATTTTTCTAGAATTTTTAAAATTAGTTTAGTATTTTTAATTAATTTTCTAGATTAAAATCATTTTTAATTCATAATAAATAAAATAAAAACCAAAAAAATATAATTCTTTTTCTGAAAATTATTTTTAGTCAATTAGGATTTATTAAAATTAAATTTGCGTTCGTAGGGCTTAAATTTGTCATACTTGCTTATTAGTCGCGTTTTTACTTTCCCGTTTACGTTTTTAGTTTAATTGTAGTTGCCTTATTTGATTCCGTGCTTTTACTTGCTTTCTTTTGCGTTTTTAGAATTAGTAATCAAAAACAAAAATTCTTGTTATTCAAGCATCAAACAAAATACTTTCGTGAAATTCAAATTCACTTCTCGTCGGGATACGACATCCGGGAGATATAATTTTGTTTGTCCTCAAGCAATTTTCTTATCAAACGGGATACTTACTATACTATAATTAGTTTGAGATATTTAGGATATATATATTTAATTATATATAGACTATTTGGATCGAATCAAATTTTTGGCGCCGTTGCCGGGGAAGAGGTGTACGATTTTCGCGAAGTATTTGAAGTTAGTGCCTTGAAGATCCTTCCTCGTGAAGTTATCGTTTTCTATTTTCTATTTTCTTTTATAAAAAACATAAAAATACAAAAATATTTTGCTTTCAATTTATTTTTAAATACCAAAAAAAATTAGAAAACATAAAAATCAACCGTTGTGTCACTTGTGAAAACGGCTCACCTTTAGATTTACAAACTTTAAGAGAGGTTTAAGGAGGGTCGATCCAACGAACTTCGACCCAAAAGGAGAAGGTTTTTAAAACGCTTCGCGCTTACCCGCTCCTCCGCTTCTTTGTGCGTTTATCTAGAGAGCTACCGTATACTTGTTCGATTATCGGTTACAAAAATATTTTTGACGGAAATTCATTCGCTTATGATCCAAATCTGAATTCTTTCAATGATTCTCAAAATCTTTCCGACTACCCTCCACAACCCCAGTACCAGATGTATTCTTGTGGTTACGATTGTCCACCTTAAGTTTCGATTATCTACAATCAAGAACTGTGTTTTAATCAAAACTTTGATAATAATTTTCCACAAACTTCTGCATGTTTTCCACAAACAGATACCTTTGTTAGTGTAGAACTACGGGGGTCCTCATGAAAGTTTTCAATGTCAACCGATGAATCAAAATTTCTATAATTCTTCCGGTTTTGACCAATTTCAACCCCCGCAGTATCCCGTCATTCATCATCCTCCTCAAGAAACAAGTAAGGAAATTTTGCAAGCCAGAGAAAACCTAATGAAATCGATACAAACCTTTTTAAAGAAGTTTAATCGTATATCTTTTAGAGAAATGCCAAAAGGTTTTAACGCTAGCTTAGGAGAAGTTATTTGAAATTCAGCATGCTCAACCAGAGGATATACAAGAATTGCTTCATAAACTTCTTAAAGATTTACAAATTATAAGGGAGGAGCTAGATGAATATATTAAATCTCCGAGTTGGAATTTGCCTACCTCATCTTATGATGATGACGACGATGAGTATTCTTTTGCTAGGCAGTTCAGAAAGAGCAAGAGGAGCATACAGCTTTTACTCCATATTGGAAAATTCCTATTATTGACGACGATGATGATGAGTACACTACTCAATATAGGAAATATTTAGAGAATTCGTCTAATGCAATCGTACCCGTCTTACCAATTGAGGAACCCGATAACTCTCTAAGTATAGGGGACGAGCATCTTAACACTATTCCAGAAATGGAATCGGACGAAGCAACAAAGTCTGGTGTTGAGGACCTTGTCCCAATCCCAAGTGAGTCCAAGGGTATTTCCAACAATACGTGTGATGTGCCTTTTTGTGATAATTCTCCTCCTCTTGATGTTTTAAACGATCACTTTGAGATTTTCTCCGATTTTAATGATGATTGTACTTCGAGTAATGACGATTATGGTGAGGACATTGATTACGTTGAGGCATCACCTCCCGATTCTGATATCGTCATCCTAGAGGATGTGAAGGATGATATACTTCGTGAGAAATTATTGAATATCAATCTTCTTATTGCTAAGATCGAATCTTTGAATGACAACTCCACTCCTGATTATGTGTTCAAGTCTCCTATCCCCGTTAAGGATAGTGACTCTTTCTTTGAGAAGTTTGATACTTCTCTCTCTTATTCGGATAATTCTTTACCTGAAATCGAGACTTTTAGCTATCATACGGAAGAGACAAGTAGTGGCAGTACCACTACTCATGTTGATAACTCTCTTCCCGAGTATGATTCGTTCCTTTTTGAGATTGAGCCCAATCAGGGAGAGTTGACTAGCATTGTTATGGAAGATATTTTGGAAGAACCTCGTGTTTATGTGCCTAATGAATTACCCACCCATCCCACCCTTATGCTGGATTCGGACTTCATTCCTTATGACGATTCCCTCAGATCCGATCTTGAAGTTTCTTTTCCTTCCGGAACTAGAAACAAGATTTTTGATCCGGGGATATTCTTTGAAGTCTAATCCAAGAGATTTCTATCTTGGGATACATTTTTTTATCTCATTTATCCGTAATCCTCTTTGTCCCGTGATTGAGACTTTTTCATCCGAAAATGAAGACCAAGTTTTCAATCTTGGGATTCTTTCTTCTAATCTCTTATCTCATCTGGGAAAAATCACTTCTGATTTTTCTAAGAGCCCGATGCTGATTTGTGGAGAGGACATTCCTATCTTGGATGTTCCTTATCTCCATTTCTATCCCCCTTGACCAGCTCAAGTATAGGGGATCGAGTCAGGCTCAAGACTCGGTTAACAAAAATAAGCGCTTTGTGGGTGGCAACCCATGCTTATCCTTAGTATATTAGTATAATAATAATGAATAAGTGTAATGTGAGGAGGCTCGCCTCTTCCTTTCTCATGTTTCGTGTTTTGTGTTTTATGTCCAGGATTGCCCGGATTATGAAGACTCTCGTGCTCGTGGTTTTGTCCATCATCCACTCGATCTTCAATCCTTAGCATGCTTATATATAGGAATCCGATATCCTAGATCTTATTGATTTAACGTTTATCTATTAGCATACTTAATAAACGGCTTTAGATTTGCGTAGAAACCCCTTAATATTTGGATTATGCCTTGAAATTAGTATGGGGGTGACAGTCTCACATTGAGGACAATGTGTAGTTCTAGTATGGGGGGATCTTTCAATTCGATCTTGCTTGCATTTGTTTTGTCTTCACGTAACCCCGTTTTTCCACTAAAAATAGCAAAAATATGCCAAAAATAATTTTTTTTTCAAAAATAGAATAAGTGTTTCGACACATAGTTTTGTCTTGTTAGGAATAAATTTTGACTTGATCGAGCATGTTGCGCTCTAGCTTGCCCCTTAACTTATATAAATTTAAGCTTTTGCTAGTCTTTTATACAAGAAGCTTTAAAACGCGAATTCTAGCTTGAAAAGAGCCAAGAGTTTGCAAGTTTCCATGATAGACTTTAAATATGCAAAGCTTGTTTTATTAGACTAAGCATTCACGGATCTTTTTATTAAAGATTTTAAATTTGCGAAGAACGAGAAATGATAGAGTTTTATATAAGTTAGATGCTAAACATAGAGTAGTTGGAACTCTTTAAGGCTCATAGAGGTTAATTGTGGCTTTTTGCTCCCATTAGCTTAATAAACTTTATATAATTGTTGAATAAATAAAGTTACTTTAGGTTTTTGCGATTCTTAGTTTAAATCACTTTGTAGAGATTCCTTCTGGTGAAAGTAAGGTACACATCGAGGTTTTGTCAGTGTTGTGGGGAAATAGGCTACCGATTCCTGACGGCTCGCTACCGTTGTCTAGGTAGTTAAAAGACCACAGGACTTGAAATTTGGCTAATAATAATAAGTTATGTAATAAACCGAAGCCGAAATAAGACAACTACCTCTTGCCGGCTCACAACCGATGTGGTAGTCGTTTAAAGGGTGGAGGTATTATTTTTATTTTTTTTTTAATAATAATAATAAACAGGGGCTGATAAAAGTTTACTGCATCTTGTCGGCTCACAACCGATGTGGCAGTCTTCTAAATAAGGCACATAGTAATAATCCGAGACTGATAAAAGTTTGTTGCATCTTGCCGGCTCACAACCGATGTTGCAGCCTTCTAAAAGGTTGAGGAAATTACCGAGGTCAAAATATGTTTGCTGCATCTTGCCGGCTCACAACCGATGTTGCAGTCTTCTAAAGGACCGAGGTGTAATAATGTTGCAATAATAATAATAAAGCCAAATTTCGACTCCGAGGTTATCTCAAAAGGATAACCCCTAAATCATGTGAAAAGAAAATTGATTTGAAAATCAATCGACGTGTCACTCGTTAAAGAGTTTTTGTAACACATCGAGAGTGTCATGTTTTTATCAAAATTCATCAACCGTCAATTCATTTACTGGACCAAATCGATATCCAGTTGTCACAAGTTTGATTCATATAGAATCTCACAAGTCACCTACCGAGAGCTTGTTTGAGGTTGACTCAAGCAGGATTTCCATCTTCATTGTGAATACTAAAAGTATCACTCTGATGTTCTGGCAAATATCACAAGGATATTGCGTAGGACTCTTGTTAACAGCTTGTGAACTTGATGATGTTCAACAAGTGTTTGAAATGGAATGTGTCCTAACAAGATTTTTATTGATCTCTTGGCTCTAGACTCGATTAGTGCATTTTGGTTTTAGTACTCGAAGGCTTGAGCAGATTGCCACCTATTCAATATCAACGATCTCGGAATGAGATGTCAATAGATAACGTGTGTATCTCCGTGACAAATGAGACAAGTTTCTGTTGAGAGAAACCCGAATGGCTGGGGAGGGTTGTGCATTGCATCACTGGGTCCATGATGTCGTTTTCAATGTCAGCAATCAACATGTGATTCTGACAGCATATGTATTGACCCGGTTTCTGCCTTAAGTTGTGTGGAGGGCTTCTTTGTTTACACCCTTTATCCATACATTTCTTTTTCATTCTTCAACGCCTTCAATGCTTACTAGGACGTCATTACTAACACCTTGTTGTGATTGTTCCAGTGTTAGCTCAATCTTAGTCGGCATTATTCCCATATACATTCATCTCCAATCATACCTAAGGACTGCTATTTCTAACTTTGGATTATCCTTGGGTAGATCCTTCGGTTCTGGTTGGATCATAGGATTGATTCCTAACCTAACCACCTTATGACCTCAGAATCGTCATGAAATTAAGATGTTGTTGGGTGTAAGATCGAACCATAAAACCTTTTCTTACTTTTTAGCACATTGAGTCGAATAGATCATATTTTAATTACATTTTCTCCCCTTATTTTAAATAATAAACACTTAGTTTTTGAAATACCTTGTGATTAAAATATGTCTTGAAAATTCTGTGGGGAGAAAATATTATCAGCATGAATGGTTTGGAACATTTTGATAATGTTTTGAATACATAAGAGTTGTTGATGTATCCAAGAACATTAAAACTTTGTTTTTCGAAAAACTCCCCCTCAAAAATAGGACCAATTGAGAAATTGTTGTCTTTTGAAAACATTGTGAGGGTTGGAGTGTTGAACACACAATTTTGAAAGATTATGAATTGTCATCGAGAAATTCTTGAAAAATTGTGTTCAACTTTTTGAAAAACCAAATGTTAGAGGACTTCTCTTCTAACGCTAAGGGTAAGCGCACTGAAACGTACACTATCCTTTTTCTTGAGCTAAAAACATTAAATGTCTTGTAAGAACAACTCAAGACCGAGAAATGTTAATTTTCTCGTTGTGAGGATAAGTTATAAACCTTCCTTTATATGAAGTCCGGGTTATGTACTGATATTTGCACATAAGCCATTTAGAAAATTAGAAATGACATGTTTTGAAACTATTTGCAACTCTCGCTCGAACTTCATTTACACACCCGTGTCAATGTTAATCGACATTTCTAAGCACGTAAATGTTATCGATTCCAAGAGACATGTCGAGAAGAATCTTTTTGGAAATTTTCTGTTTTTCTGATTTTGTATTTTCTTTTTGAAGTTTTATATTTTTGTATTTTGCTTTTCTCAAAAATATGTACATGGTGATGTTTGATGATGATATCAAGCAGTCTCATTTGTCAGAACCTCCAGATCAGCTGGAGTCAAACATCTCATACCAATCCTTCTGACAAGATACTTAAACCGATCCTCAGGAAGGGCTTTCGTAAACATGTCAGCTAATTGGTATTCAGTTCTGACAAAATATAATTCAATTATACCATTTTCAACCTGTTCCTTTATGAAATGATACCGAGTATGGATGTGCTTTGTTCGCGAATGTTGTACGGGGTTGCATGATATTGCTATGGCTGACTGAGAGTCGCAATACAACGGTATTTTGTTGTAGTTGAAGCCATAATCTTGAAGTTGTGTCCTCATCCACATTACTTGAGCACAACTTGCAGATAACGCCACGTACTCTGCCTCTGCTGAAGACATTGCAGTGCAGTTTTGTTTCTTTGACATCCACATCCTAGATTAGCTGTCTTTTATCTGTTCTAAGTTTTCATTGTTTAGCTATTGATGAATTTTTTTTATTTTCTTAAAAAACTGTCATAAGAGGTGGTAATAGCTAGCTGAGTAACTAGCTCAATTCTCTACATAAGCTAGAACTTTTAGAATTTAGATAGCTTAAGTAGGCTAGTATAAAGATGAGTAGCTAAAAAGTTTTAGCTGTTTTAGATTTTAAGACAGTTTTAAGCTCATTTAGTTTGGACAGCTAGACTATAAGGAGTGTTTGGATTAGGATTACTTTGACTCTTTAAGTCAAAGGTTTCTTGTGAAACTCTTCTATACAGCTGAGAATAGACATAATAATAAAAGTTTAGTAGGTTTTAGAGTTTAGTTGGTTGAATTACCAAGTTTAGCAGTTAAAATCATTTGTTAGCACCAGGACAGTTTTTACTTTGAAAGTGATTAAAGGATTTAGTGATTAATAGCTTTCTTATTGTTCAAGTATTATCAATGAAGGCTTAGATGCACTTAGTAAAGTGATTAGAAGTTTTACATCTCAAATTTTAGCCTGTTTCCTTTGTCTTCTTTGCCAAACACATCAGCAACAACAGTTAAACTGTTGTTGCTATTCATTTTTTTAGCAGTCTTTTTAGTCTAAGTGATTAGGAATTAGAATTTAGTTAAGAGCATACTTATAGAACTCCATTAGCTATTTACTATTCATCATTTAGATTTCATCATTCACTTTTTAGTATAGCTTATTTGTCCTGTCAAAAGAAGTCTAGCAGCAGTTCACATTTTTAGCTTAATTCATTTTGAAAGTTTTATTTCTTGTTGGAATTAATAAAAACCTTTTACCTAGTTTGATTCAAAGTCAATAGCTTAGCTTGTTTTCAAAATTTAAGCTGTTAAGGTTCACTAATAAGTTTTTTAGCTTGTTAGCAAAAGCTTATTTCAGCTTAAATAAAAACCTTGCACTTTTCAATTTCATTTTCCTTGCTAATCTTGTGAATACTCAGCTTATTTATTTTCAAAAATATAAAGCTCACATCTTAAGCATCAAATAGCTTCTTTTGTTTTTAATTTTCATCAAATAATAAGCTCAATACAAGCCAAAATCTAAAAGCTAGTTTTAAGCCTTTGTTTCTGTGAACAGAACTTAAAGCTAAGTTTTCTAGCTTATTGAGTTGTCAAAAGTAGATAATGCTTTCATTAAAGTTGTTTAGAATAAGCTGCTTAACAACTTTGTAGTTTTAAGTTTTGTCTGAAAATCATTTTTTAGATAAGCAAAATAAGCAAAAAGCGCAGGGTCTGTTTTGTTCTTTTCTTAAACTTCAAGGTTACCCATTTACACTGCATTGTAAAATTCCCTTATTTCGCCCGCCTACCCTTTAGTTTCATATCTTTCAACTTCTACCCTGTCTTTCTTTAATAAATAAAATAGTTTTAATTTTAGGAAATAGTTTTATTAAAATTAGGGTTTATAGTTTAATTGATTAAATTAGGTATCAATTAGGGTATAAAATTTAGGGCTTTTGTTTCCATTAAATTTCTGCATCTTTATAGTTTATAAAAATCATTTTTCTATATTTTTATCATTTGATTTGTATTTTCTAGAAATTTAAATAGATTTTAGCTAATTCCTTTTTCTTATAAAAATCATAAAAAATAGAAAAATAGTTGAAAAATTAAAATTCTTTTTGCATTAATTTTCATTTTAAATCTAGTATTTTTGAAAAATAAAAGAAAAATTTTAGTGTTAATTTTTAGAAAAAGTTTATTTTTGATAAATCATTAAATCTTAGAAAAATCATAAAAAATTCAAAAATACATAAAAAATTCTAATTCTTTTTCCTAAAATTTTCATTTTAAATTTGTGATTTTTAGGTATAAATTTTGTTAAAAGTCGTGCTTTAGTTTTTAAATTTCAGTTTTAGCTCGCGTTTAATACATTTTGTGCATTTAATTTTCGTGCTAGTTAATTGTTTTTCAATTCTTGCTATTACATTTGTAGTGTAATCAACAAATCAAATATCTTTTATCATTCTAAGCTCGAATCCGAATATTCCAAATTCTCAATTCACGATTTCGTTGGGACACGACCCGAGTTGTACAATACTTCCCGGATAAAAATATACGAATTGTGTTTTCTTTTGTGAGATTTTTACCTTTATATTTCTCTTGGTTGAGAAGTATTTTGGAAAGAATTCTTACGAGATTATAACTCTTTACGTATATATATTTGATTACTACACACCAAATTTTGGCGCCGTTGCCGGGGAATTCGTGAACGATTGTTGAAGAGTATTCGTCGAAGTAGAGTTTTGAAGATCCTTCCTTTGGAAGATCTTGTTGATTCCTAACCTAACCACCTTATGACTTCAGAATCGTTGTGAAATTAAGATGTTGTTGGGTATAAGATCGAACCATAAAACCTTTTCTTCAGCACATTGAGTCGATTAGATCATATTTTAATTACATTTTCTCCCCTTATTTTAAATAATAAACACTTAGTTTTTGAAATACCTTGTGATTAAAATATGTCTTGAAAATTCTGTGGGAGAAAAGATTATTAGCCATGATATGGTTTGAACATTTTTGATATGTGTTGAATACATAAGAGTTATCGTTGTTGATGTATCAAAAAACATTAAACTTTATTTTTTAAGGAAAACTTCCCCTCAAAAATAGGACAATGAGTAATTGTTGTCTTTGTAAACATTGTGAGGTTGGGGTGGTAAACTACACAATTGAAGATTTTTGAATTGTCATCGAGAAATTCTTGAACAAATGTTGTTCGACTTTTTGAAAACCAAAGGTCTAGGAGAATTCTCTTTCTAACGCTATGGGTAAGCGCCTGAAACGTACCTATCCTTTTCTTGAGCAAAAACATTGAATGTCTTGGTAAGGATCAGCTCAGAGCAGAGAAACTGTTAATTTTCTCGGTTGTGAGGATAAGATATAAACCTTCCTTTATATGAAGTCCGGGTTATGTACTGATATTTGCACATAAGCCATCTAGAAAATTAGAAATGACATGTTATTTTAACTATTTGCTAAACTCGTCGCTCAAACTCATTTACACGACCCGTGTAAATGTTATCGTATTTTATAGCTCGTAATTGTTATTCGATTCCAAGAGACATGTCGAGAAGAATCTTTTTGGAAATTTTCTATTTTTCAGATTTTGTATTTATATATATACCTTTTTTTAATAATATTTACATGTTGTCCTCAGCATTGCTATATGATGGTGGAATAGTAATTCCAACTCTTGTCGTGATGCAGCTGTCTTGACTACTAGAGGAACCAGATTTGAACTTGATGGATCATTGATGTGGTTGTGAATTCAGAGTTCTAAACGGTTATGGTCAGAAGTCATTTGATGAAGAACGAGGCCTGAACTGATGTGAACAGACGTCATTACTAACATTGAGGAACGGGGCCTGAAGTGTTATTTTCAGCAGACACAATTGTCGTTGTGAGCGAGGTCCTACACTGTTGTGGTCAGACAAGATTTAAACAATCATTTGATGGAACTCATTCTTTTGTGAAACCATCCTGGCACTGGTTTCTTAGATATCAACATTTTCAGCAATCACACTTTGAGATTTTCCTGCTTTGCATTGTATAGTGCATCTGCATTTAAGTCAATTCTTTGTTGCTTTTGACTATTGAATGATGTACCTGCACTTAAACCCATAGTTTGTTTGCATGCATGAATATGAGGGATATCTACTATTGAACCATGTGTGGGTTCACTGTTAACCTTGCCCGTGCAAGAGTTGAGTAACAATCCTATGGGAATCCACCTAAGACGAACATTACTAAAGATTCTACCCGTTGGTTTCCATTTAAGACTAGGTCTAGAAGGTGTCGTTTGTGTCTATTTGTATTTTGATGGACATTTCTTTTCTATCCACCATTTCCATGCCTTATTTGTGTTCTTATACAACTCCTTAAAGTAACTCATGGGTTTCTGAATAGTGGTATCTGATGCAACTATTTTCTTATGGGGTGTTGTAACATATTTTTTTCGTTTTTCTCTTTAGTTTACTAGCACTAATAGGCACTACTTTAGGCTTCTTAGTTCTAGCATTCATGTCATTCAAGTATTTAGAAACACAAGCATCATGATTAGAATTAAACACATATTTTCCATATTAAGTACAAACAGCATTCACATTCAAAGTTCTAGAATTTGAACTGTCATTGTACGCAGTTACAGATTTTGTTTTCTTAGAAATACTAGAAATCTTATGGTGGTCTTCTACTTCCTTCTTTGTAAACTTCACTTGACTATTGTTTTGCACGACCTTATCTTTAACTTGATAGCACTTAAGTTGTGGTCTGCTAACACTAGTAGAGTGATTTACTCCTGTAGATGTAGACACGTGAGGATTAATATTCCTAGAAGCATGAGGTAACTGAGTTTCTCTATTTTGTGTTGTACTAGTGGCAATTCTATACAATCCTGATGTAAGCGTATTCGTGTGTATTTTAGCTTTTTTCTATTCTGAGGCAAATTCTGTTGAGTGACTTGTTTAAACAAACCATCCGACACATTAGTTTTATTAACCGACTGTTTCGTTTGAAAACTTCTCATTTCAGAAGAATTTGAAAAAGGAGTCGGTTTTCCTAAAACTGATGGTTTTGAAATCCATTGAGCATTTGGTTGTCGAACAACAGATGGTTTATCAAACTGAGTTTCCACAGACTTTCCTTTGCATTTCTCAATGAGTTTCTTTAATTCACTTATTGCTTTGTTCTTGTCTTGCATTTGAGCTTTCAAATCTTGTATTTCATGATATTGTTCACGTTCTTTTCGAAATACATTTGATTTGTTTTCTTTGCAAACTGAGTTGTTTTTCATTTGTTCTTTACATTGTTGTAAAGCAAGTTCAAGAGAAATCGAGTGTTTTTCAAGTTTAGAAAAACTTTTTAACAAATTATTATGAACTTCTTTGTTAACAGATTCAGTTTGTTTCGAAAGCTTTTGTGCAAGACATTCACATTCTTTGACTTTATGAAGATACAAGCATTGTAATTCAGCATAAGCATTTAAATCAGACAGAGAATGCAAATATGAACATGTAACATCTTTAGACACACACTCTTCGAGAAGTAGATCATATATGTTTGAAAAATCAGCCTTTTCAGATTCAAGTTCGTCAATCTCTTTTTCAAGGGATTCAACATACTCAAAGTCTTCATGCATTTCCGTTTTTAGTTCATGAACAAAACAATAACTGTCATTTATAGTTTTGATTGAAAGAGGCATCAATAATGATTTTATCAAAACTTCCATATCATGAGCAGTTGGGTTACGAAAAGAACTCCTAGTATGATTAGACCAAGCTTGTTCACAAATCGTTCTAAAATGATTAAAGTTGTTTGTCATTTCGTTGTAAGCTTGTCTACTTTTACTAATGGATTTCGATACGGGTAGAAAGGCAACGTTTTTAGCAATGTTTGGCTTTGTCCTAACAAATGTTTTTCTCCACATTGTCTTCCTAACTTCTTTAGCGCGTTCCAACTGATCAAGATAGGTTTTGGATGGTGGTTTGAAAATTTCATAAAGACTGTTTTGATATGTGTAATCATATGGTTTCACTGTGTCTTTATTCAATTTTGATCTACTCTCCTTTTCAAGAGTCACTGTCTCTTCCCCATTGGGGCAAAATCTGTTTGCATGATCAGAAGTATCATATGGGATCTCATACAAACATGGTTTTTCAGATTGAGCTATCTTGAGGTACTTAGGATTAGCAAAGGTTGATCTACCATTATATGTTGCGCATTTGGGTGCTAACATATGAATGGTCTGAATTGATTGATTGCGTTTATAAAGAATTTCATTCAAAAACTTAATTTGTTTGTCCATTTCAATCATTTTGTCAATATCTCTTCCTTCCTTAACCTTTAAATCCGAAATGACCTTACTTTTCTCTTTGAGTTGACCTTCAAATTGTGACTTAGTTAAAAGACTCTTTTTGACTAACTCATCGTGTTTCTGATTGACAACTGAAATTTCATAGGCTTTAGTTTTTAAACCTTCTTTTATGTCAATGTCTTTACGAGCTAATAGTCCTAGAGTTTCATTTAACTTTGTTTGAAGAATGTCATAATCAATCGTCCGGTCATTAAAGGCTTTGTACTTCTCAAACTCATTCTGTTTGTTCTGAAGTGCAATCAGACAACTATCCCGACAACTAGTAGCCTCCCCCAGAGCCCTACCAGTCTCATCAAGGTTAGTTCTGCACTCCTTCAGTTCTTGAGTCAATGATGCGTTTGCTTTCTTTAATTGCTTTAAAATCGTTTTGTTTTCCTCAGTATCAAGAGTTAAATTTGCAATTAAATTAGCAAGCGCAGCACGCTCATCAAGTATTATTCTCAGAATGTTGTCTTTCATTGGCAAACACATTATTTTCATCATTGTTTTGTACCTGTTCCAATGGCTGTTCAGTTGAACTGGATTCTTCTAGTAAGACCTCCTGAATCTTTGCCATGAAACTGTAATGTGCTTCCAATTCATGTTCATCAATCTCTTCATCCATGTTCGCTAGCCAATCATCTCCTCTGCTTGTAGTGGAAAACACCTTGTTCGAGCTGTTTTGTTTGCACAACATCATCTTTTCCTTGTGATACGTGTAGTCCCTTTAACCCGCTTTGGCTTCCCTGCAATCCTTTTTGCATAGTGGTTAAATCCCTTGCAGTTTAAAGCACTGTATTCCCCCTTTTGTTTGCACTTACCGACTGCCTACATTTTCCCTAGTCCCCAGCAACATTCATTGTCCTTTGATTCCCAAACGCCCCCTGACTGATTGTCCCTTGTTTATACCTTGGTGTGTATCTTCAGTCTGTTCTGGAGTTTAAAGAATTTCGAAGTTTGTTTGGTGGTAGGGTTTGTAGAGCCATTTGAAATACATTGCAAGTAGTGTCCAAATTCTTTTGCATATCCTTATCCCTCTGACTTGTTCAGCGATCACTTCGTCATCAGACCCTAAATGACACAGATTGAGGTGTAACTGTTTGGCTATCTCTTTGCCTTTGTGTCTGTAATGCCTGGTCTGTGGGAAGATGATGTTGTTATTTAATCCTCTGTCTGAGGTTTTGGTATGCTTTGATAGTAATTATCTAGTATAGGTTAGCAAACCGCAAAAAGTGCTAATTGGATTTTCACTTTTGGCTATTCTCTCATCACGGATTATCATTAACATCATTTTGATACTGCTGTCAGAATGTCAAAAAGTGGTTGATATGATGATGTGTCTATCACTTTTGATTGCATGATCACGTCATAAACTTGACCATTCTGGTTGAAGTTGTTGAAGGAATTGAACATTCACATGCATGTCGTAGACATTGCCAGTAGACAGTTTTAAAAATAACCGTGAGTAATACGACCTATTTCCCCCCCAATTTGATTCTCGCATCTCGATAAGTAAACTGTCCAATTCCCACGAAAGATTGGTCTTTACATCTTGTACGTTCAATGATTCACCTTGTTGTAGCCTTTCAATGGCTATCCACATCTTATTAGTTGTGTTCATCATCAACCAATTGTAAGATTTCATCTCCAATACCGAAAAAAGTAAGAAAAATAGCTTCCTTTTTTTTTGCATCTGAAAATACAGTGAGAGAGTGACAGTGAGCACTGCAGGACATGTGTGTAAACTGTCTCAAGCTTCGTCATGTTGTGGTATCTTCTGGTAAATTTTACTGTAGTGCAAGCAACAACTTCTATTACAACACTTGTTAGCTTGTAATGGACCCCAAAATGCATTTTCACAGATATTCACCATTTTCTTTAATGTCAATGTACGTGAAAACGTGATCTCCATTGTAATAACTACCTGGATCCCAAGCATATGGTGGAAGGTCCTATTTTGAAACCAGCAGCCATGATATTTGTGTGTCATTTGACTACTGTATGAGGATGTATTGACTGGAGTAGTACATGATGAATTGAATTGATATGAATTATGAAGTGTGAAAGTTTTGATCTTAAGTAGATTGAGTTTAATTGAAGTTGTGGTTATGTATGCAATTCACATTCACGGGATTTTACACGTCTATGATTAAAACCGATAAATGAATTAACGGGATTTTACAAAATCAATAGAAAACCGTGAATGAATAATTGTTTGTGTTTTCTGGTTTGTTTGATGTTAGATTTGTCTTTTAAGTCCTTTGTTTATGGTTTAGGTTAATGATTTGTTATGTTTGATTAAGTGTCGATTAAAGTCGAATGTCCGAAGATGACCAATATGAATTTTACCTAAAATGATAAGCAAGGCGCCACCTTATATGTCACCAAACCGATGTGAGATAAAATAATCAAACCGCCGTCAGTAATAGACACCAAACCGCCGTGGACACAAGCAAACCACCGTGGGTTTTATAATCAAACCGCCTTTAAACTTTACCAAACCGCCTCTGTTTGTAACTTTGGCAAACCGCCGCCTTCTTCAGCAACTTGCCACCTAATGTTTTTATAGTAACTCGCTGTTTTAGTTGGCAACTCGCCGTAATAACCTGTCAAACCGCCACCACTAGGCAAACCGCCTTCAAATATAGCAACTCGCCGCCAATATAATCTATTATTTATCTCAACCCGCCTTTGACTTGGTCAACTCGTCGTCTGACTTTTTCCTTAAAAAGTGGATCTTGTCCCCTCTTATGTCAAACCGCCGTGAGGAACAATAATAAAGTAAGCAACCCACCTCGAAGAACACTTGCTCGAATTAAACAAAATCAATCCATATGAGCTTATTACCCACGAAACTAAGCTATAACATTTAATATTAAGTATGTATAAGAAGATTAAACACACAATAACGCTTGTTTCCTTGTGAATCTTCCAATATGAAGCAACTCTCCACGAAGAAGACAAAAAAATTTCAAACCTTGTAAGCTTTGATTTCAAACTAGAGCCTTGTGAATCTCTTGTAATAGTAACAATACAACTTCCTTTACAGGTATAACAAGAGAAACAACAAGATTAACCAACAAATTTAACCCAAAAATAATTTCTGAGCCGTGGGCTATTTTTAACCAAAATAAGCCACGAATTTTAGCTTATTAACCACACGAATCAATCACGAATCCACTGAGGCTCTGGTACCAATTGTAGGATCCCGATTATCACTTCATAACATATAACGAATCACGAATCGATCAAGAAAAGAGAAGAAGAAATGAAGGTTTTAGAGAAAGAAACAAGAGAGAGGTTAGAAAGAAAAGAGAAAAGAGAAAAATGAAATATTATAAAATGAAATCCACTACTTTTTCTAGGATGAAAAGTTACTTATATACCCCGACACATTAAGTGACGTTCGGGATATTTGACTAGGACCCGGGCTCGGGTTTTGCTTGGGATTAAACACGAAACATATACAATATTAGATTAACTATTGAGCCCGATTCCCGATACTTTCCTATTACAACGTTAACAAATTGATTGACCGAGACTGACATACATAATGGACGAACTTCATGTTCGACTCAATATTTTGAGGCTAATAAAACAGTTTAGCTAATTGTCATTTAAGTTTAAAATGAATTCTGACATTTTCAAATGCTTATATTGTGCTTATAATTAAGTTTTAGAAAAAGTCCTAGATTTAAAAGTTGCTTATTTTCATAAGTTTTTAAATTTTGTGCAAAAAGTTTTCAAAAATAAAAAATATATATAAAAAGGGAAGCCAAAAGGTCAAACCTGTGACCTCCAAGACAACATATTTAACACACACACCTTAACCAAACGTGCCCTTGGGTCTTTTCTGTCATCCTACTACACCATTAGGTATTTAAGCATCAATTCCAGTTTTAGCTTATTAGGTTTGTTAGCTTATTAACTGCTTATTTGTTCAGCTCTTTTCCACTTTTTTTTATTTTTCTTAGATTCCACATAGTACAAAGTATTCTCCATATTTTTTCTAGAATTTTTAAAATTAGTTTAGTATTTTTAATTAATTTTCTAGATTAAAATCGTTTTTAATTCATAATAAATAAAATAAAAACCAAAAAAATATAATTCTTTTTTTGAAAATTATTTTAAGTCATTTAGGATTTATAAAAAATAAAAAAACATTTTTTGGGCTTAATTTTGATTTACTTGCTTAAATGTCGCAATTTTATAATTCTCATTAACGTTTTTAGGATTATTCGTTAGTTACCTTATTTGATCTCGTGCTTTTACTTGTTAGTGCATTTTTATTTGTAGAAATAGGAATCCAAATCAAAACTTTGAATTATTCAATTGCGCGATCACAAACTTAACCTCGATTCTCAATTCGCACCTCGTCGGGATACGACTCGGGAAGATTTTGAATTTTAGTTTGGATAAAAGTAATCTTCTAGAATCCTCACGGAATTCTTATCTTATACTATTATTGATAATTAGGTATTTTAGGTATATATTATATATCCTATTTTGCCCGAATCATCTATCTTTGGAACTTTCAAATAAAGTTGGTGTTTGCGTTTGATTATCTTGTATCGACCTCTACTTAGTAAGTCATGAAAATTTTTGGTCTGGAAAACCATGATTTGATGTGTTCGAAAGAGTATTAAGTCATTGGGTATGACTTTGTATTGGCGTTTGGAGGAATTAAAATGGTGTTTGGTTGGATTTTGAAATGGATTGTACGGCAGTTTGTAACCAGCAGGTTGTGGGGTTGATTGTGAATTATTTTTGGTCTTAAGGCACCTGAGAAATCTAATATAGATGTGGGCATATGTCTTAAGTGTATGTGGTTCTTTGGATAGGGTCATATCTCCTCCGAATGAGTGAGATATCGTCAATTTTGTAAAAATAGTCAAATCGGGTATACCGTTGGGAAAAAGGAGTATAACTCTATATTTTTGTAACAAAATTTCAAAAGAAAACTTAGGTATCTATAGAAGGCTCTTAGGACTATCACCTCCAATTGGTTTCACGTCAAGAGCATCAATAAGTTTCAAATTACACTCATTTTTATAAACTACAAAAATTTGTCAAAATTTCTTTGGGGATTACTTTGGGATAGCAGCTTGTTGGGTATGTTTTAAAATATTTTTGGTCTATGAAGACCTGGTAAATTTCACTAGGGGGTAGAGAAACCTCTTAGGTGCATGTAGGAATTCGGAAGGAGTCATATCGACGCCCGGCGAAGGAGATATCGCAAAAATGGAAAAACTAGTCAAAAAGTTTGGGAACATAATTCGAATGAGTAATAAGTTCAAAAACTTATATAGCAACACCTAAAAATGTAAAAGTGTAAGTTATAGATATTGAACAAACTTAGATTTGAGCGGTCGTTTCGGCTTTTGCGGACACACAGTTTAGGAGATACACTCAGTTTAGCGGAGTGATAAAATTTTAGAAAATGGCGGCTTTGATAAATAGGTGTAAAATGGTAATTTCAGCTTGGATCCAAGACTTTCTGGGCAGTGGGCCCTATGTTTCTGGAAATTAGACTTGAAATTCTTTTCGTAGACGAAAACCTCATACCGTTATCATCCACGGACTAGTAAGTAGGAGGATTTCAAGATTTAAGTTTATTGGATTGAGGATTTTGTTGCCTCAGAGTTTTATCTTATCACCGGCGTGGTGATTGTGCACTCTTTAGCTATTAATTTTGATTTAGAACTCTAGGAGAGTTCATGTATATGTAGTTGATGTAATGGAAACTTAGAACCATTGCGGTTAGATGTACTGGCTTTGAAAGCCAATGATGTATCCCTTTTGGGGGAAATTGGTATGTATATATGTTATTCTCGGCCTTGCTATTACAATTATTATAATTGTTCTCGGTTATGAGTTAGGAGGAGATATCATTGTATAGGTTGTACTATGTTGTATAAATTGTTTGTGTAAACAATGGAAAATGTGTTTTCAAATTTCATAAACTAACCCTATGGTGTCAAAAAAAAAATTCTTTTCAAAAAAAACATTTTTCTTTTTAAATAATAAGAATGGAAGGTAGTGTTATCTTCTTTTCTTCCTTTTAAAATGATTTGATTTTTACTGTTCGAAAATTTTCTTGAAATTAATTTACGCATGTAGCGTATGGAAAAGAAACATTTTGACGAGAAAGGACATGATGTCGTTTGGTCCTCAATTATGCATAACCTGATCAACTATGCATAATTTAGGAAGAACCACGCTATGTCTGATAAATCGTCACCCTTAAAACACTTGGTAATTGAGACAAATGTGTGGGTCAAGTTTCCGAAAGGAGAAAATATTTTTACCCTGTTACGGATTCTTATGCAAGTAACCCTATCCTTATCGACTGCATGGAGAGAGTCTCATGTGAGTCATTATGACCGAGTCGTTCCAAAGCGGAAATACCTACGGTATTTTTCGGAACGAGTGTGTCTCGAAGGGAGTAATGTTTAGTTCGTAGTATCTGGGAGCGGCGATTGTTATGAAGACGTGTCAAGACCAAGTATAGTCGGTATGCTAGTAAGCAATGATAGATTTGAGCTATCAAAGGTGTGAACCTGATACCGACACTAAGAAGGAATCTTCTTGGAGATGTAAAGATTCCTAAGGTGGGTGGAAGCTGAGGTGGTTAGTCCCGAGGTTAAAAGTGAGAAATGGAGAAGACCTCTCCTACTTGGATGTATGACGCCTTAAATGTATCAACTGATGGCCGTGAAAAAGATTTCTTTTCCTGAATTGGAAAGTAGTGGTATTTTAGTTGTGACATACCTTAATCATCAAGGATTTTAATGAGACACTATATGATACTTGACCTACGGTTAAGTGTAGTGGCCCTTACTCCGGGACATAACGACCCAAGAGCGTAAAGAGTGGCGAATTGATTGAGATTCTAGCTAAATGGTAACGTCCGTTTCCATTACCGGAGGAATAACCAAAATAGCCAACGCCTTAGGTCGAGCGGTGTTGAATTAGGAGTGTGAGTATTTCGACTTGATGATTTGATTCATCAATGATGTTACGCGATGAGAAGGGACCAAGCCAACGATGTTAGTCGCCATGAGAAAACGTTGAAATTTTTGAATTTTCGTTGAACGAGCAATAAGTCCAGGATGCTTATTGTTTTCTTAATTGATTTTGATTTGTCATTTGACATTATGTGTTGTAGCGGGATTGTCGCCGCCGAATTATGTGGAATATGTGCTATATGTGCTATGTGCTTTAAATGGCAGTGAGCGTTCATGTCAGTTTTTCGTGGCCAGTGATGCGGCTTAGGTTGTATGTAAATGGGTATAATCGCCCAAGTGATAATTTAGGACGTAATAAGGTGGGTGGACATCGCCAAAAGTCTTGTTGAAGATTGTGGCTTGAAGTACCCATGAGAGTGAGTGTAGAC
>BQNB010085384.1:0-28489 GCA_026074375.1 Tanacetum coccineum | reverse complement strand
GGACCAATAGAAGCTTCTCATGACGTGATACTCTGCCAAGTTGTACTTAGCCACTTGAATTACCCTTCCATGCCCTTAATTTGCACTTGCCCCTTGATTTTGACCTCGTGGTAAAAGGAAGAAGACGGTGAATAGTGTAAAACCACTTTTCCCGCTCCTTTTAATTGTATAAGGGTGAGAGAGTTTGACTGGCTTGCTTTTGGGCTTTGACTTCGGCTTATATGAAAAGAAATGGGCCATGGAATGTGGTGTTGGGCCAAGGAAGGGTTATCAGGTTATTTGTTTTTGGGCTAACAAGAAGATAACGGGTGTTATCTCTTATAGTATAAAGAGATAACGCCCGTTAGGGTTTAGGGTTATATTTTGAAACTTTGGTTTAACTTTAAGGGTTTTTGTGGAAATTTGAGGGACTGGTTTTGGATATTTGGGATTTAACTTTTCATTGTTGACCAGGAGTTGACTGAGGCTGTCTTTTGGCTATCAAATCCCCGGCTTCTTGTGTGCTCTTCCCGTCTCGTGTCCGTGTTTGTCCCGTTTTCTTGAGATTTTTGCAATATCCGTACCTACACAATCACAAAGACAAAACAAGCAATATACAAGCATTTAAAGCACAATTTTGTCATTTTAGGGCCTATTTTGATATAAAATGGATATGTGTTTTCACACATATCAATGCCTTGTTATGAATGAATGACTTTCTATTATGGATGAATTGCATGACTTATGTGGATGTATATTTTGTCTTTATCTCTATTATTAGCCTTGTATATATTTGTTGAGATATTGCTACTTGTTAGAAATGTTTCTTGCACTCGTATTTCTAACTTGTTTTGTAGCAAAATCCCATAAGCTTGATCCCTTGGTGCCCCAAACGAGAGGGAGTATACATCAAGGGGGAGTCTTGGCCTCGTCGATTTCTTTCTTCCCTACTCGACGATCAATGATAACGCCCAAATTATACATGTTTTTGGGTGCGTTATTTGTATATATTATATCATTTCTTGTGAACTTTTGATACTTAAAGCATAAAATTATGTGCAGGTTCACTAGAAGACATTCCAAAGCTTAAAGAACTAAAGATCAAGTGTTTATGCTACCAAAATGAAGAACAAAGAAAAGAAGAAGGGCTTAAAGCAAAATTACATACGATGTACGCCGCACTTTCCTTTGAAGTACGACTGATGTGCTGTCGTGTAGGGTTAATTTATTGATTACCAAGTTTTAAATTTATATTTAGCCAACTTATCCTAAAACAACACTTTAACGGTCAGTGTACCCGATCGGGTGGAGTTTCATGGTAAGTAGGGTGTCGAACACTAAGAGTGAGGTCGTTAACCTTATATTCTATCAGTATTTTAATTAATCTAGTTAGTTTTATTTATCGGTTAAACCTATGCTATATACGTTTCTAATAATATAGGGGGTTTTTAGCCTGAGAGACTGGCACAGGTTTGGTGGTGACAACAATCAATTCAATACACAATAAACATGCAAGACAATAATCAGAAGATAAAAGAGCGGTGCAAGCCAAATGATAGAAAATTGTATTAGCCATATTAAATCCAATTTAAATGCTGGTTTGTTTGTTTAGTGGAATGAATGCTTATCTTGAAGCGGTTTATCATTCTTAAGACTTAGGCGGGACATCATCCTAAGACCTATATACGTTGAATCCTGTCAAAATTAACGCATCCGTATAAAGCATCCTTTTAGTTTAATTATAATCTATCTATGGATTAAAGCAATGGTGATCTTGTTAAACCCTAGCCTATCAGGACTTTACCTACTTACTGCTTGATGGTGTTTTATATACTAGTAGTTCACTGTTCAAGTCTTAACCAATTAATTAAGAACATACTTGTTGAAACATTACGAGTTGCCTGCCGGTCCAACTAAGCTTATAATTTAAAGGGAAAGATAGAACATTATATGTGATCATATTGGTCCAGTAATATAAAACACGATATGGAGAGCTATCTCGGTATCTAGATTACTTGGTCTGTATCACTAGACCCAGTTGAATGATAGGTCGCATATTCAAGCACGTAGACAAGTATTAGGTGATAAACATAATTAAACAATCAACGATTAATTAAGCGATTCGGATTAAAACAAACCAAACATTAAATCTTCATTATGATGGCTAATACCCAAGGGTATTAGCTCATAACCATTGTAATTATACAAGCGTCATCAAATAACCAAGGTAAACTAAACATTTTACTAAACGATACCAAAAATTAAATGATTACAAGAGTATAAGAATTACACGATGTCTTTTATGGAATTAGGTTTGATGCTTGACCTTGGTTTCTCTTCTTCTCTTCAGAAAATCATCTTTTATGAGTATGGTATAGAGAATATGATTTTGCACATCGAAAACTCGTTTTTGAGTCTTCTATTTAGAGTGTCTGAAAAAGACTGGATACGCCGTATTGGTTGAGGTCAATACGGCGTATTGGGATGTTTTCCTTGGAGTACATGTTACGTTTATAATCAATCAAATACTCATTCCCAATTTATATTTATTCTCCGTATCTTTGAATGTCAAACCAGCTGGATACGGCGTATGTTGGAAGTTTGATACGCCATATTGGGAATTGGTCTTGCGCGTTTTCTTGTGAAGTCCAAACGCTGATACGCCGTATCTTCCTTTCTGGATACGGCGTATTGGTTAGAAATAAGCAATCTTTAAATATCATCGTTTAAGCTCCAAAAAGTGCGCCTTTTAGCTTGTCTTTACAAATCACTCCGTAATTACTACGAATGTCAACTTTAAGCAATTAAGTACAAATTCTTGCAATAATTATATAAAAGTAGGTAATTTATTCGGGATAAATGATGGTATAAATGTAAAGTTATTTTATGTCATCAAATATCCCCCCACTTGAATCCTACTTGTCCTCAAGTAGACTCAAGTTTTTATTAAAAATGTATCCTAACCGAAGTTAAGGATTTTTTTTGTTTAAGCACTTCTTTTGTTTTAATCACATGTACAAGACCAAGCTCTTCACAAAATATGGAAATGAAAACACTCAGATCACTCAACTAATCTAGGGTGTAACATTTAAATGGTATGCTCATTTGCTCGGCCGTGATTTATTTCATATCATATGCTTGGCAAGGATACACATCTCCACCACTAGAGCTAAGGAGAAACAAGTTAAAAGGTAATTTGGGTTATTAGGCTTAAGGGTGATTATTCTAACAATCTTTCACCAAAAGTACCACACCAACAAGGTAGTTGAATCGTACATACATGGCTGTAATGACGGAATAGACATGTACAATTCGATCACATCCTTATTCGAGTTTAACTAAGGGTTAGGATGAAGAATAATATAGGGTAGGGATCTTCTTACTTTCACCAAAAGTAATAAGCCAACTAGGTGGCTGAATCACGCATACATAGTTGTAACGACAGAATAGACATGCATGACTCGATCTCAACCTCGTTCGAGTAAAACCTAAGGTTAGTTGCTAAGAAAGGGAAGTAAATGTTTGTTAAATAAAATTCACAAAACAAATAGATTAAGCCTGAACAGATAAGGTACATAGTTGCTAGAAACTTTTCTTGACCGTTCCATGATAAAGACTCAAAATATAAACAAACGTCTCGATCATAGCATGACAAAGTCAACTTCCCAATCATCCCAAACTTTACATGCTTTACAAGATAAGTGGTGATATCAGCCACTTTTTACAAAACTATACATCGTTGATTTTTAATCACATATCAACGAATAATCGATCCTTTATAAGTAATTTATCGGTTTAAGTTCAACGAACCGACTATCAATCATTCCTTTTCTTTTTTGATGCATTTCTTATTTTTCCAAAAAAAATTCATAACAATACGATACTAATCTTGGTGTAATTTCACCGTCTTCACCATCATAATTCATCTGGATAATTTTTCCTTAAACACTTCATCTTCGAACATAATTCATAATTGCGAAAGTAGCAAAATACACGAGCTACATATTTTCCTATTGCATTGTGCAATTTCCCGACCTAACCGGAGATAGAAAATTTCACTTTGACACAGGAAATACAAAACTTTACACAAAAGTAACTAGCAACTTTGATTAAGAAGGCTTAATCTACAGGGTATCCTAAGGTGTAAAGGTGTAACGAAATAAACATTTGGTGTGAAAAAGACATGAATGGCTCAACAGGTTTTTCTAGGGGATCTTACTCTTATAGTGAGAGTAAACAAAGGGTTACACAGGAGTTAACTAACTAGTGTAGTTAGTTAATTTTACAACATGTAGGCTTTTTGGTGTATTCATAGAAAGTTACCAGTTAAACATGTTACCCCATTTAAGTCCATAGTACTCATCATTGTGGTCTCGAGTGATATACCAAGCCAAGTTATAAAGTCTACTACATCACTAGCACACTCATAATTTTGTAGAATTTTTAGTAAACGTTGGGAAACAGAATAGGCTTAATTCTCACAAATAGTCATTAAGGGTTATAGTGCGCGAGGTCATCTAACTAGTAATTTTTATAAAAGTTATGCTAAAAAATTTTAAAATTTGGCATAAATTAAGCATATAGCATCTTATTTGTAAAATAAAGGACAAGTAGGCGTTCTAATTCTACATCCCCCACTTAAATTATACAACGTCCTCGTTGTAAAGATAAATCAATTAAAGAAAATGGGAAATAAAATTAGAACGAGAAACTCCCCTGATATGTTGCTCAGGATGATTCTCCATTTTGAGTTCTTGAGCAAAAGTGTGTTGACGAAGCGTCAGAATGCTCGTATGAGTTCAACACATGTGTCTTTTTTCAGAGTATACCATATTGTTGATTTCCTTACAGCAAGGTCCTGCATAAAACTTTAAAAGACAAAGGTGTAATTCCTACCTTGGTGTATAAAGGTTGCAATGCAGGAAAACAATTAAACACACTGTACAGGAGGCCAATACGCCGTATCCTAAACCCAAGGATACGCTTTTTATTGCATCCTGTAAAAAAACAAATGTTTTAAAGTTTTGCAGGAAATTAAAGGACCGATAACTTCTAGACAAATTCGATACGGCGTATCCATAGAGGTTTGATATGCCGTATTGAATGTCTAGGAAGACAGACTCAATAAAACAATTAAAGTTACAGTTTCGCAAACAATTAAAAACAACCGGGTTGTCTCCTAGGAAGCACTTTTGTTTCAGCCAGTCGTTAAGTTTGACTTTTTCCTTCTCTTTACCAGCTTCTTCTCACATTTCAACACTTTTTTTAACTGTTTTGTTCCAGGGGTAGATACGACGTATAGGGGTAAATGAATACGCCGTATAGAGGTTTTATGAAGTTACGGCGTATAGGGTAGATTAAATACGCCGTATAGGGAATTATGCTAAAAGGATTTCAAAAGAGGTCTATACGCCGTATCCAAGCTTATGGATACGTCGTATAGGTTTCTAAATTTGAGGAAACATCAATCGATACGCAGTATCCATTAGGGATGGATACGCCGTATCGTATCAGTAGTAAAAAGAATGGGTTTCCCCAGTTTGTACCCGTTTAACCCCATGACCCTATTAGTCACAAATGCTTATTAAACCAGTTATCAAACGCAGTGTGGGTGTTTAATAGGTATCTATGGCAAAACACAAGACCTAATTCGAAATCAAACCCCCTAACCTTAATTCGATTCAAAAAGAGAAAGAGAGTAGATTAACATACCTTATGATTAGGAGGTGAGAAATAGAAAAACAAGGATCTGATTTTTTTGATTAAAAGGAGTAGTAAAATTTTTTGTTTGTGGAGTAAAAATTGTGTGTGAAAAGGTATCCGGCGTATGAGCTAGGCTTTTATACCCTCGCTGGATACACCGTATAGGGAAGTGTCCAATACGGCGTATTGGACAATATTTTTTGACTTAGTCAAAGTAAATTAAAAATAGTTGATACGGCGTATAAGTGTTTCCATAATACGCCGTATTCATTTGTGGAGAACAATTTTTCAAAGATTTTAACAGAGTAAAGAAAAACGTACCTTGGCCTCCACAATATTCTTGTGTGAGCACCATCCTTATAATACCGCTTAGGGTCGAACGGGATGCCAAATGGCACATAAAATTTTTTAATGAAATTTAATGGCATCCGATTGTTAAGACAATTCCAACTCACGATATTAGTATTCAATGTTATGATAAAAAATTTCTCATTAAAAACTTTATTGTTTTTATCTGATTTGTTCTCGGAAGTTCATTTGACCTTTTAGTATTTACGTTACCCCTTGAATATTGTATTATATCAGTTTCATTATCATCATTGTCTTTATCCGACTTTAAATCATCAGGATGAATTATGTTGAAAGGGAATAGTTCATTAAAGTACAAAATGTTTTGTTCCATTTTATCATATTCGGACAATGATGTTTCATCTTTTAAATCAAATTCATCGATATGTTGAGGGCCTAAAGTGGGTTCAGTTAAGAAATTTGATTTAGACGTTAGAGCATCATTGTAAACAATGACTAGAAATTCATTCTCAAAATCTTTAAAGAAGTCTAAATCATCGAAATAACTGACTGTAGGTTCTGGTGGGGGTATATTGACTTTGTCATTATCGTTTTTTGAATCCTTTTTCAAATTATCGACAAAAATTATTTTATAAGAAAATGAATTTTCATCAAAAATTACCATATAATCTTCGTTGTCGGATTCGTCAAACGATATTCTAAAATCAATTTCATTTTCGTCAAGAGGACTTGCCGTGGTTTCATATGAGAGTGTTGTATCAGACGTCAATGCATCATCAAAGACTATAGCTGAGAATTCAGTTTTGAAGTTTGTGAAGCAATCATCCTCATCTTCACAATATTTAACCTTCCCGTATGTGGCAGTTTGCCAATTAAATGTTCGACCACGTCTTTGAGCTTTTTCTTCCTCAAGTCTAATGTATTCCTCCATAGTGATGTTTGGATCATCCATGATAAACCTAGGCTAGGAATTACAAACAAAGAACCGGACTACAAAGCAGAGTACTTTGAAAATAATTAAACGATGCAGGAATTAAACAAACAGTTAAACACACAATTAAACACACAATGCAATTAAATACAAACATAATTAAATTATACTAATTTAATCTAAGCTAATGGTTAGAAATACTAATAAAATTAAAGGATAAACTTTTTCACTCCTCGACAACGGCGCCAAAAACTTGATGTGTTGTCGTGTAGGGTCAATTTATTAATTACCAAGTTTTAAATTTATATTTAGCCTACTTATCCTAAAACAACACTTTAACGGGCAGTGTACCTGATCGGGTGGAGTTTCGTGGTAAGTAGGATGTCGAACACTAAGAGTGAGGTCGTTAACCTTATATTCTATTAGTATTTTAATTAATCTATTTAGTTTTATTTACCGGTTAAACCTATGCTATATACGTTTCTAATGATATGGGGGGTTTTTTAGCCTGAGAGACTGGCACAGGTTTGGTGGTGACAACAATCAATTCAATACACAATAAACATGCAAGACAATAATCAGAAGATAAAAGAGCGGTGCAAGCCAAATGATAGAAAATTGTATTAGCCATATTAAATCCAATTTAAATGATGGTTTGTTTGTTTAGTGGAATGAATGCTTATCTTGAAGCGGTTTATCATTCTTAAGACTTAGGCGGGACATCATCCTAAGACCTATATACATTGAATCCTGTCAAAATTAACGCATCCGCATAAAGCATCCTTTTAGTTTAATTATAATCTATCTATGGATTAAAGCAATGGTGATCTTGTTAAACCCTAGCCTATCAGGACTTTACCCACTTACTGCTTGACGGTATTTTATATACTAGTAGTTCACTGTTCAAGTCTTAACCAATTAATTAAGAACATACTTGTTGAAACATTACGAGTCACCTGCCGGTCCAACTAAGCTCATAATTTAAAGGGAAAGATAGAACATTATATGTGATCCTATTGGTCCAGTAATATAAAACACGATATGGAGAGCTATCTCGGTATCTAGATTACTTGGTCCGTATCACTAGACCCAGGTTAATGATAGGTCGCATATTCAAGCACGTAGACAAGTATTAGGTAATAAGCATAATTAAACAATCAACGATTAATTAAGCGATTCAGATTAAAACAAACCAAACATTAAATCTTCATTAAGATGGCTAATACCCGAGGGTATTAGCCCATAATCATTGTAATTATACAAGCGTGATCAAATAACCAAGCTAAACTAAATGTTTTACCGAACGATACCAAAAATTAAATGATTACAAAAGTATAGGAATTACACGGTGTCTTCTATGGAATTAGGTTTGATGCTTGACCTTGGCTGCTCTTCTTCTCTTCAGAAAATCATTAATATTTTGAAAAGTGATTTTAAGACCTATAAAGACTGAAGTAAACTAAAGTTTTAAAAGACTAATAGTACTTAAGCAATTTAAGACTATAAAAAGAGAAAAAGCAAAGCAAATAAGCACTTAGAAGATTAATAATAAGCTAGGACAGAATAAGCATTTTAGACAGTTTTAAGCAAATTACATGGAAATGAAATGAAAAGAACTAGAAGGCATACTTTAAGCACTAATAAACATAAATAAGCACACAAGACAGTAATAAGCTAAAAAATAAGCTAATAAGCACTTGCTACAGTAACTTTTAAACAAAATTTAAAAGGAATTGTACCTTTAACCCTTGCTCAAAACAGGGTTTTTGAGACCTAATTAAGCTCTAAAATCTACCCAAAGCTTATAAATAAGCTTAAACTAAGCAAAAACCCAATAAGCCTTCCAAATTTGCTTATTCATCCATACTTTAACCAAACAGTACTTTGTCCCTTTCTTTTTTTTTTGAATTTTTCTTAGAGTTTTTACAAACAACAGGTTATAAAGAATGCTTTAAGTTGAGAGCTTAAAGATTTTTAAAGAGATATTTGAAGCTTAGAACACAAATAAAAAAACTTACTGAATTTTCATTAAACAAAGGTGAAGTACAATGAAGAACTTAAACTGAAAATTTTACACACTAAACTTTTAAATAAACTAAAAACTACTTAAAAACTACTCTCAGCCTCAAGGGCTTTACAATGCTTATATAGTGAAAAACGACTAGGGTTTATGTTTCTTGGTCTTCTTGCAGTGTGCTTTCTTGTAGACACAAAAGAGAGTGTGTTTGTTGTGAGAGTGCAAAGAAGCAATGATCCTGGCCCTTCATATTCCTTGGTGCCCAAGCCGAAAATTCTCAACCATTGATTAGTTTTGGTGGGGGTTTGGATTGCCAACATGGCAATCCCATGTGGGGGTGTGGGGTGTAGGATGGTGAGGTTTTTGGAGGCATGTGGGAAGTCAACCAAAAATGACAGGTTGTGGGGTTGGGGAGATTTGGCGGGAAATCAACGAAGGGGATGTACAGTATTTTAAACTTGGGGTGAAAGTTTTGGGGTTTGGCAACTTTGGTCCTCCAAAGTGATAAGGGTGCTTGCAACCATGGTACTTGTGTGATTGAGAGTTTGGGGATTTGGTAATATAACCCCCCAAGTGTTATATTTACATTTGCAGTACGCGTCCTTGTTAGCTATGACTCTATGGCCTTGGCAGTTTTGGCCCTTGGGGTATAACTTTCCCACATTGGCAGAATGGACTCTTGTCTTTCTTTTCTTCTTTTTCTTCTTTAAATATAAGTTTAGGGATTTACAAGTTTAGTCCCTAAACTTATTTTTCTTGACTTTTGGCTTCGGGGTTGACTTGGGTTGACTTTTCTACACTTGGGCTTGGACTTTGACTTTGTCTTTTTCCTGCTTTTCCATTCCGAGTCTGGTTTTGTCGTTTTGGCTTCGTTTTTCGTCCTTTTCTTAGTTATCCGTTCCTGCACAACACAATTAGCAAAACAAGCGTATATTTGGCATTTTAAGTCCGTTTTTGGTTATTTTAGCTCGTTTTTAAAGGTAAAAGGTATGTGTAATTAAACACATACCAAAATCCCCCATACTAAGGTATTGCCGTGTCCTCACGCAATGTTATGAAGTAAACATTTACGAAAACTAAGAATCTCAATCCCCCTCGACTAATAACTTTGAAAAGTAGCTAAGTGTTCGTCAAGGGAAACTAAAGAATCAAAAGCTTCGACAAGTCCCGTTTTCACCATTTTTTATCTATACACTAACTATCCCTAATATTTTTGGATTTTCCTTTTTCTTTTCTCGACTTCCTGTTTGACTTCCTTTATTATATCAACATTGGGATCATAGAATGAGAAACGCCCATAGAATAATCTACGGATGTCCTGACGGATAAATTCATCGTCCCCGATTTTTCACTAGTTCCAAACCAAGCAATTAAACAAGATCATTTGTCAATATAAGTCTAAATGCTAAGCACTCATACTTATGACTTGTGAACTTTTAACTCCCAACATGAATTTGTGCTATTTTGAATTTCAACCATGGATCAATGTTTGCAATATTCTATGTTTCACGTTCCACCCGAGAATAATTGATTTAAAGGCGAGTCACCCATGTACGAACTTTCGACTCGGCACAACCCAACCTTGGTCGTTAAGTGGACCAGCTTTTACAACCCCACAAGACTAATCGAGGACTCACGAACCTTAGTTTCAAAACTCTCAGTTTTTCTGTATGCACATCCTCTTAATAAAATATAATAGCCAAGTTCAAAAGCATATTCGAGTTTAATCGAAAAGATACAGAGGGTTTTTTAAACTACTAGTAAGTATTAACAATTAGGACGGGCAATTGTGAAAGCCGCGAGGGGGGGGGGGGTGGGGGTGCGCTAGAGAGAGGAGAAGGTGGTGCTGTGGCCCGGCGCAGGATGGCGTGTGTGGGAGATAAGGGATAGTGAGTTGGCGAGAAACTAGTTGTGGACAGGGAGATGGGGTGGGGCTCTGTTTTGCGAGGGGGGGCGGTATGGGACACTTAGTCTTACCACTTCCAGTGGCTCCATAAGAGCACTAAATTACTACTCTCTATCATATGCAGGCTTTCCAGCTTCATCTTAGAAGGCTGTAACATCGTTGTGAGCCGGCAAGAACCCAAACTTTTATCACCCACTGTTTATTATATTTTTGCAGTTTTCATCATCTTTATTTTTTTATTATTATTATTTTTTTTTATATATATAGAAGACTTCTTTTTGAAAAATTCAAGTATAAATTTGAACTAAGACTAAAATTTTTGCTATATACTACATAAAAAACTTTTGATTAAGTTAGTTTCTAAATAGCACGTTAATTAATCAGGTTAGAATTTTTATGGGAAAAAAGCGACAAATAACACTTTTAGCTCTGAAGATTTCCAAATAATCCTTGTTTAGCAACAACTCTTACTTAACACTATCATTTTTCATCTTCCGAGTATTCGCGAACAGCTTAGTCTAAAAGTTAAGGAACAAGCTAGAGCTCAATACGCTCGATCGAGTCAAAATTTATTCTTATTCTACCCAGCAGGAAAGTCAAAATTGTGACAAAACACTTATTTTATTTTTGAAAATTTTTAAATTTTTTTCATTTTTTTGAAATTTTGGTGGTAAAAACGGGATTACGTGATAACAACGGCTGCAGGCAAAAATCAAATCGAAGATCCCCCCATACTAGAATGAAACATTGTCCTCAATGTTTTACGAAGGGTTTCTACGTAAATCCTAAGCCGTTTATGAAGTATGCTTAAAGATAAACGTTAGTTGATAAGATTAGGATATCGGGATTCCCAAATGAAGCTGAGGATTGTGAAGCTCTTGTGATCGAAGGACAAATAGCACGAGAGGCTTCAAAAATCCGGGACATCCTGGACAATACAACACAAAACACAACACACGGAAAAGGAAAGAGGCAAGCCTCCTCACAACAATTAAACACTTATTCATAAACTAGCATACTACTACTACTGAAAAACTAGGATAAGCATGGGGTGCCTCCCACGAAGCGCTTGTTTAGGGTCACTTAGCTTGACCCAATTCCCTGAATTCAGTTGTCCTTAGGGAAATGTATGGAGTCAGAGAAAATCCATAGCTTAGATATCACCTCCAAAAGTATGTTGAGACGATGACCATTTCCTTTGAAGTTTGGCCCGGAGTCTGAGATAACTTCAACGGTGCCTTACGAAGAACTTGAACAATGGTAAAGTCCTGACCACCGGGATTTCCATTTGCCGGAGAAAATTTTCAATCTTGAGTAAAGAGGAGATTGATCACCGACTTAAAACGCAGTTTTTAATCTTTGCGTCATGAATCTCTAGTTTCTCTTTGAAGATCAAAGATATTTTCAAGGCGTGATCACAGCAGTTCCCTAATTCATTGAGCTAAACTTTGCGTGATCACCCGCTGTTTGGAAGATCAAAGTTTGCATTTTAGGGCCCAGGGTAAGCTTTGTGCTCCAACTCAATCGGCAGATGACATGGCTTTCCATATACAAGCTTTGTACGGAGTAACACCCGAAGGGGTTTTTTGTAAGCATGTACGGAAGGCCCAGAGAGCGACATCTAGTTTTCCGACCAAGAGCACGGTTTTCGCCCACTGTCCTTTCAAAGAATTCTTTTTAACCACATTTGATACTTTCAACTGGGCCCACTTGTCTGGGAGATACCGGTGGAGAGACGATGATGACTCCATATTTAAGCATGACCTTTGGCAAATTGGGTCATTGCAAAAAGTTTTCCACGATCACTGATGATGGCACGGGAGCACCAAATCGGCAAAGAGAGAATTTAGGATTTGCAACTCTCGGGCGTCCGTTGTGGAGCGCCTTTGCTTCAACCCATTTTGACAAATAGTCGACAGCCACAAGTATGTATTTGTTTCCTTTAGAAGATAGGAAGGGTCCCATGAAGTCGATGCCCCAAACGTCAAAGATTTCACAAACTTGGATGGAATTTTGAGGCATCTCATCCCTTTGTGAAATTTTTCCTTGTCGTTGGCACGAGTCACAATTTTTAACCAACTCGTGTGCATCCTTGTATATTGAAGGCCAAAAGAATCCGGCATCAAAGACCTTTTTGGCGGTGAGATTTGCACCATGATGTCCCCCGGTGGGTCCATTGTGGCAAGCTTCGGATGTCACGAGCTTCCTTCCTGGTGCACACACCGCCGGATCATTTGATCCCACAAGAGTTGTTGAACAAAAGGGTCATCCCAGAAGTAGTGTTTGACGTCTTAGAAAAACTTGTTTTTCTTTGGATGACATTCCCTTACAACGAAGTTCCCGCATGGGAGTTCCGCGAAATCTTCAAACCATGGGGTACATCAACATGAAAGCAAGCCCGATCCAAGAGTACGAGAGGGAATGTTTTCAGTGATTCCTGTTCTCGAGTTTATCTGATGATGTTCTCCAAGTCTTGAAAGAATGATCGAACGCCAGATTCTCCTGCTCCTTTTTTGTCCTCGAATGATAACAATCAATTTCTTGGAGCAAAATGGATCCACCGCCATCAGTCTTGCGTAGCATCTTTTAGCGAAAGATACTTATAGCAGAATGGACGGTATACACTTGCTCATAGACCAAAACAAGATACACGAAACTTTCTAAAAGCGTACACCACAGGCAAGTAATTCTTTTTCGCCGTAGTGTAGTGTGGCATGAGGCTTCATCATGTTTTTACTGGCATAGTGTATTGGTTGGAATTGCTTGTTCTTTTGTTGCCCTAGGACTGCCCCCATTTGCAAAATCACTTGCCTCACACATGAGTTCCGGAGGGCAAGTCCCGTCGGGAGCAATCAAAATCGAGCCTCGGATCAATTTGTTCTTTAAGCGTATTAAAGGATTCGATACAACTCTTTTGAAGAGAAAAATGGGATCTCTTTTTTTCAAGCAAATGAGTCCTTGTGCGGGCTACTTTGAGAAGTCTTGTATGAATCAGTCGGTAAAAACAGCGTGCCCAAGAAAACTTCGACCCTTTCACAGTAGCGGTGAGAGGAGCTTTGGCGATAACGTCAACTTTAGCTCGATCGACCTCAATTCTTGATTTGGAGATTTTGAGTCCGAGAACAATGCCTTCTTTTACCATGAAATGGCTTTTCTCCCAATTTAGGACCAAATTGGTATCTTCACACCGTTTCAACATTTTGTCCAAGTGGGATAGGCCTGTAGAGAACGAATCCCCGAAGACTAAAATCATCCATAAACACTTCCATCATTTTCCGAATCATGTCATGGAGATTGCCATCAACATCGTGGCACGTGCCAGGTGCTTGCATAGCCCAAAAGGCATGCGCCGATAGGCAAATTGACCGTATGGGCAAGAAAAGGTTTCATTTCTTGGTCTATTGGTCTATGGAATCTGAATAACCCAAAAAGCCATCGAGAAAACAATAGAAATTGGTTTCCCCGCGAGTCTTTCGAGCAGTTTGGTCCCATGAAGGGAAGTGGGAAGTGTCCTTTCGGGTAGCCTCATCTCAACTTTCTTATCGATGCATACTCTCCACCCTGTGACCAATCGATCGTATAAGATATTCTCATCATTTTTCACGACGGTCAGCCACCCGTTCTTGGACACAATGCCAACGGGCTTACCCAGGGATCAGTCTAGATCGGATAAATCAATCCGGCGTCAAGAAGCTTTTCAACTTCTTTCTTGATGACGTCGTGGATTTTTAGGTTTACCCGCCTTTGATGCTGAACCGTAGGTTCGTAGTCCTCTTCCATGGAACTTTTGTGTTACAAAACTCTGGGGTTGATACCTTTGATATCTGAAAGTTTCCAAGCGATGAGGCTTGCTTATGGACTTAAGAACCTCGATAGAGCTGCATTTTCTTCATTTTTCAATCTTTTGCAATAATGAACGGGAACTTTATCGTCACCCTCCAAAAATGTATATTTCCAAATGATGTGAGCAAGTCCTTGGGCTCCAACCTCAAGGGGCTCATTACCGGAAGAATTTTCATGATTTGACTTCAACAAATCATAAGATCGTTTCGATTTGTCAGGAAAGTAATTTCCTTGGAGAGGTGGGAAGTCGGATTCACTATTGAGAATTGCTTCGAGGAGAAGTAGTCCCCCTTCAGGGTCAAAATAAGTTGGTATCAACTGCCGTGAAGTTGGATCATCCTCTAAAGCAAGGAAAGAGTCGGCTTCTTCGAAAAGGAGAAAGTCACTGTCCCCGAATGGAGTTAAGGTTGGAGAAGAAGTAGAGACGATTGGATCATAGTAAGGAGTGGGATTGCCACTCGAGATCACATTTGAGAAACCAAGAACTTCTTGAGAGTATTCTTCACAAGCCAATATAATGACGGTCAACTCGTTTTGCCGTCCCATATGATTGTAGTCAGATTTTTTTTTTTTGTGTACCTCGATGTTTTTGTCTAGATTGAATGTAATGGCCTCTCTGCCAACACGAAGGGTTAATTTTCACCTGCGTATACACCAATAAATGCACGACGTATCTTTAAGAAACTCCTCCGAGGTATTAGTAGGTACTCGGGGCAGGCATCCAAAACGGACGACCTTACGACCTCTGCAAGAAATTGGAACATTCCCCAACCGCTCACATAGACTCTTCAGCGATACCGATGGGTTCAGAGATTGAACGTCCGCTAATTCAAAGCGTCATCAAGTTGGGGTTAGGTGTGTCGGAAAGAGAGAGAGTATTCCAGACGGAATATGGCATAAGATTAATGCTGCACCAAGATCGCCAAGTGTTCATGTATTAATCCTGGAAAATTCACAAGGAATGAGAAATCGGCAGGGTCTCCAAGTTTCTTTGGACTTTTTAGATGACGGCTGAGCAATTCTCGTTCAACGGGGGTCTAGCCATTTTCACTCAACTTTTCCTGTTTTCGATTAAGATTTTAGATCGAGGCGAATTTGGCAGAGCATCAAGGGCATCCGTAAAGTCTAATTTCGAAACTCAAATCCCAAAAGAGTTCATAAATTTCTCAATTTGGTCGTTAGCTTTTCTCACGAACTCTTTCTCATTTCTTCTTCTCTAATAATATGGATACTTTTCTTTTCCATTTTACCAAGCCTCCGGATCATTGTTCAAGAGGGTGAATCGTGTTAACACATTGCTTTCCGTAACAACCAACCCAGCATCTAATGCTGTACTCGAATCCACCTTTCCCTCTTTTGACTGCATCACTCTATCATTCACCCTTCTGTTATTTTCTCGTTTATGCTGTGCTCTTTCATCAATAGACTTCTTAACGGATTCCATGTGTTGGATCAATGTATCACGGAATTGTTGAATCTCGGTTCGAGTATATTCAATGAATTCAGTTTCTTGAAATTCTTCTCTATCGAGTTGCTTTTCTAGATTACCCAAGTTAAGTAACAACGATTCTGTGAAAGTCTGATTATCTTGATCCAATAGTACCACACATGCCCGTTCGAATCCTCCCTTGATTGAAAGAACCTTAAGATGTGAATGGAGTAGGCGAAATGATTCCATGCATTTTTCCTTTGCTTTGTCTTGCATTTGTTGCAGCTGATGCATCTCTCTCTCTTGAGAATTAGAATTCAAAGATTCCATTGAAATTCGATGTGTGAAATGAAATTAAAAATCTTAAGTAGATTAAGTGAATTTGTTGTGGTTTTGACAAAGCAATTAACGTTTATGGGATTTTACAAATCTATGATTAAAACCGAGAAAAGAATTAAATCTTTGGCGGGATTTTACAAAATCAAGAAGAAATCATGAAATAATGATTAATTGTTGATGAAATTGTTGTTGTTGTTGTTGAAGAACTTGAGCTTTTGTTGATGAATAACGAGCGAAAACGATGAACGGTGCACAAGCTTTCAGCTTAAAATGAGTATCGGTTGATTTAAACTCAAATAAGGAGTAACGGTGCGATTACGTTTCACGTTTGAGGAGTAACGGTGAAAATGATTAAAGGGCTAGTGTTGAAAGAGTTTGAAACCTAAAACTAAAAGTAAGAATTGTTTTAAAAATGAAGGGTAATAATAAGAAAATTGTAAAAATAAAAGTTTGAAATTCAAAATAGTATTAAAGTAAAAGGTTCATATTAAACTTGTTTTAAAGCAAAGGGTTAAAAGTAAAATAGTTATTAACTAAGTGCTAAAAAGTGAAATTGTTTTGAAAATTAAGGTTAAAAATGAAAATTTTAAAATTTAAACAATATTAAAAAATTATAGAACACATGCACTGTATTTGTTTCTCTTCTTCGTTGACATTGGAAAAAAACTGATATGATTGTAAATCTTGTCTCGCGGAGTGCTACGGTTATCGTCGACAAAAACTAAATATACTATGTTGATAAAAAATGAGTCACGATCACAACGATGTATCTCTTAAGTCCCTTCGTTGAATGTCACATGAAACCGTAAAACCAAAAAAAAAAACTTCAACGTGTATAGACTTGTTCGGGTCTGAGTTAGTTTGGTTCCTAAAGGGTTTTTTGACTAGTTTGGTTGCTTAAGATTTCGACTAGTTCGGTTTCGTCTTGGTTTGAATTCGTTCGGTTGTAAAAACTTGAACTAGTTCGGTGCTCAAGTTTTTGACTAGTTCGGTTCTCAAGGAAGAATGACTAGATCGGTTCGACTTGAAAATTTTGCTCGACCGGTTCATGAAGAGTGACTAGTTTGGTTGATGAATGACTTAAATCGTTTGGTTGTTTCTGAATGACTAGTTTGGTTGTAGAAGTCTTGAACTCGTTCGGTTATGCTTGAGTTGAACTCGTTCAGTTGCTTCACATAGTTGCTAGTTCGGTTCGACAAAGCATCAAACACCTTGAACGCGTCTTCTTCTTATCTTTGTTTCAGCCAAGTTTGTCTTTGTTTCGTTCCACAAAACGCGACCACAATATAATAAGCTACGATGATAAGCACTTTTACACCATAAAATAAGCTCTTTTATACAAGCAAATAAGCCAATATGCACCCTTATGGTTAAACTGCTCTTGACTTTTTCTAGTCTTGAAGCAAAAACAAAAGAATACGCACCCTTATTGATTAAAATATAAGCCCAAAGTAGAATGAAATGAATAGTAAGCCCACATTAAAATTGTAGCAACAACAAAAAATGACGAGTGAAAGTTAAATAAAAATAAGCCGAATAAAGTATAAGAAAATAAGCCAAACCAATAAGCTCAAAACAAAACCACAAACACAATGAAAAAACTAAAGGAACCAAGATAGAACCATGGCTCTTGATACCAATTGAAGAATACTAGTAATCTTTAATGATATTATGCAAGAACTAGAGAGAGAAGTGGGTTGGAAAGTTTCTAGACAGAGAAAGTAATACGAATATTAAGTGTGTGAAATGTGAAAATGAAACAACTAACCAACAACCCTCTCCAAGGCATGGAGAGGATATATATATTACATACCATAGTCGGCCATGGGCTTTACTAAGCTATCCATGGGTGATTGATAATTTTTCAAACTATATATAATAAAATATATAATAATATATATAATCTAAAAAAAACACAATAATCAATAAAACCAGGAGCAGTATAGACTATTCCCGGGTCGTTAATCCCCAATGAGGCTGTGCTGGAAAATCGATACAGTCGGGAGATTTGAGTTTGAAGGAGAGAATTTATTTGAGAGTGTGGAAAGGTAGATTAGACAATAACAAACAAAAACGTTTAAGAAAATCCAAAAAATATGAAATTAAGCTAAAAAACGAGAGCACGGACCCCGAACAAAGGGGGGAAAAACCTAAAAACTTCAAAATTAACCCTACGAAGAAATTTTCACTTCAAAACTACTCTAGGAGACAAATAACGAAGAATGAAAAAGACTAGACCGAAAACGGAGGTCGTTTGACCCAAAAACGAGTCAAGACAAAAATCCGCACCCGGACCCGTTCTTTAAAAAGCAAAAAGTTATAAAAATGACCCTACGAAAATTTTTATATTTTTCCTACAAACTATAAGACTAAAGAAAATTTTCTAAAAAAGAAAAATATTTTTTTGATAATTTTTGTATTTTTTATGAATTTTTTAAACTTTTAACGAAATTAAATTATAAAAAATACTAAACGACTTTGAAAAATTCTGAAAATTTTACTAAAAATACTAGGCACTATGACTAACCTACGAAAATTAAGAAACTAAAAAGTTGCTTATAAATAAGCCCTAAATAAGCTGTACACAGCTTATGGCTTAATAGCCAAAAACGTGTATAAGTACCCTGGCCCTTGGGATACTAACATAAAAGTCCCAAGGGCGCAGCGGTATGTATGTGTTATAAAGAAAGGTGTACGAGGGTTGAGACCCGGGTTCGAGTCTTGCTCACCCGGGTCACCCCTTGTCTCCTTTCTTTTTTTTTGGAAAAACTTTGTGAACAAAAGTTGTCAAGCTTGATGAGCTTAACAACTTTCAAAACTACAGCTTTTTCTAAAAAGCTAAGAATAAGCTTAAAATTAGCTTTTAAAAATGACAGCAACTTAAAGTGAGCTTAAGGCTAAAAATTGGCTAAGTCTTTTTGGACTTTGAGACTAACAAGCTAACATTTGGACAAATAAGCTAAAGGAGCTGGCTAGCTTATCCTAAATAAGCACTAAAAGGCTAAAACCTACAACTAAATAAGCTTAAAGGGCTTAAAATGGACAGAAGGCTAAAGTGAGCTTAAGGGCAAAAAGCTAATAATTACTAACTCAAATAAGCAAGCTAAAAGGTAAATAAGCACAACAACTAACTACACTATCCTAATAAGCAACTAGGAGCACAACTGAGCTTATGAAATAAGCTGAATAAGCCAAAGAGGGTAGCTTATGCACACAGCAGTACTAACCTTGGAGGTTAGTACTGTTGGTGTGAAATGGCTTAGAGTCCATTTTTGGCTCAAAAATAAGCAACAAGGAAAGCTTTTTACGGCCTGAAATTTAGAAGGCTTATCTAAGAGCTTATTGGCTCTCCAAATAAGCCAAGAGCTTGGACTTGAGTTCTCTAAAAAGCTAGATAAAAGGGCTTAAAGTCCACCCCCTAGCACCAGGGCAAAACTAATGCTAAGACAAAGGCTTAATTTGACAGCTTATTTTAAGCTGTCAAATAAGCTTGAAATGAAAAGAAAAGATGAAACAGATCTAGAGCACTAGGAATTAAACTTATGCACAAATTTTAAACTTCTAAAAAACATTTAAACCTGCTGAATTTTTAGAGTGAAAAAGGGCTTTTGCTTTTTAAAAAAAATTATACTCAAGTCTTGGGCTGTTTTGACTTACCAAGTCAAATGACCAAAGGGACTTTTGCTGCTTGTTTTGACACACTAAAACACTCTTTTTTTTACACTAAAACTCAAAATTACAAGAGCTTATGAATATAAGCTCTTGTAGCTTTTTTAAAGTCACAGTTTTAAGTACACACTTGTAACAACTTGAAAAACATTTTTCAAACTTAAAATACTTTTAAAAACAGCTTTAAACAAGCTTAATACTTAAGCTAAAACTAACTTGAGACCACAACCCATACAAAAACTATTTTTGACCTGTTTTTACTCTTAACCCAAACACCCCTTTAATTTCTAAAAGTGATTTAAAAAACTATAAAAGCTAAGTAAACTAAACTTTTTAAAAGACTAACACTACTAAAGCAAATTTAAACAATAAAAAGATAAAAAGCAGAACTAATAAGCACTTTAAAGGACAATAAGCTAGTGACAGTTTTAAGCTATCTTTGACAGTTTTGGATCAAATGCATGAGAATGAAATGAAAAGCATTAAAAGGCATATTTAGACATTAATAAACACTAATAAGCACAAAAAACAGTAATAAGCTAAAAAATAAGCTATGCTACAGTAATAAGCAAAATTTAACAGGAAATGTACCTTTAACCCTTGCTCAAAACAGGGTTTTTGGAAACCTATTAAGCTCTAAAATCCTACCCAAAGCTTATAAATAAGCTTAAACTAAGCAATAACCAATAAGCCTTCCAAAATAGCTTATTCATCCATTCTTGATCACACAGTAACTTTGCTTTTGAATTCTCCTTAAACTTGTGTTTTAATTTAAAACAGGTTATAAAATGTGCTTAATGAAAGCTTAAATGTTTTAAAAGAAATATTGTAACTTAGAACACAATTATAAAAACAACTGAATTTTCATTAAAACTGTGAAATACAAGTACATAAAAGAACTTAGCTTAAAACTTAACACCTAAACTTTTAAAATACAAAAAAAACTTACTTAAAAACTACTACTGTTACAATGCTTAAATAGTAGAATACGACTAGGGTTTATGTCTTCTTGGTCTCTTTGTCTTCTTGCAAGCTGTGCTTGTTTGTAGACACAAAAAGTGTAGTGTGTTTGTTGTGGGTGTGCAAAGAACAAGCAATCCTGGCCCTTCAAAATTCTTGGTGCCCAAGTCGACATTTTACAACCCTTGATGGTTTTTGGTGGGGGTTTGGATTGCCAACATGGCAAAAGCCATGTGGGGGGTGGGGTTATAGATGGTGAAGTTTTTGGATGTACATGGGAAGTCAACCAATGGTGAAAATGACAGTTTGTGGGGTTGGGGAGATTTGGCGGGAAACCAACGAAGGGGATGTACAGTATTTTAAACTTGGGGTGAAAGTTTTGGGGTTTGGCAACTTTGGTCCTCCAAAGTGATAAGGGTGCTTGCAACCATGGTCCTTGTGTGATTGAGAGTTTGGGGATTTGGTAATATAACCCCCCAAGTGTTATATTTACATTTGCAGTACGCGTCCTTGTTAGCTATGACTCTATGGCCTTGGCAGTTTTGGCCCTTGGGGTATAACTTTCCCACATTGGCAGAATGGACCCTTGTCTTTCTTTTCTTATTTTTCTTCTTTAAATATAAGTTTAGGGATTTACAAGTTTAGTCCCTAAACTTATTTTTCTTGACTTTTGGCTTCGGGGTTGACTTGGGTTGACTTTTCTACACTTGGGCTTGGACTTTGACTTTGTCTTTTCCTGCTTTTCCATTTCGAGTCCGGTTTTGTCGTTTTGGCTTCGTTTTTTGTCCTTTTCTTAGTTATCCGTTCCTGCACAACACAATTAGCAAAACAAGCGTATATTTGGCATTTTAAGTCCGTTTTTGGTTATTTTAGCTCGTTTTTAAAGGTAAAAGGTATGTGTAATTAAACACATACCAATGGGCCTTGGGCCAGACTAGCTTACTGGACTAATCAAATAATAAACTACTGGCTAAGACTATTACAACTTGGAAGTGACCGATACTTTTCTTGTTTCCAACATATTGTGTAGGTTGTGTTGATATTGTTTGGAAGCTGCTTGTGCATCAGGTGAGTTTCATAGTCCCTCTTTTCACATCGCTTTTAAATTGGGATGGAAATGATGCAAATGGATTTGAAATGTTCTAATTACTGTGATTATGTGTCTTTATTTTAAAAGTGTATGGACTTTACTTGGCTATTGTATGTTATGTGCTAAATGCTTATATGTATTTGGATTGGGAGTACCATTCCTACCCATTTGTTGTGATATTAGATCGGGGGTAACGTTCCTACCCATGTGAAGTGATGGTTTTAATGGATCGGGGGTAACGTTCCTACCTAAGTGTTGATACTTGTTGGATCGAGGGACACGTTCTGTTCCCATGCTCGTTATAGTACATTTACATGTTAGCTTGTATGATAGTACAATTATATGCTTTGATACTCGTGTCTTAAACCTATGACTCTCACCAACATTATGTTGACATTTTAAGCATCATTTTCAGGTAATCTTCTTGAGGATAAGGAAGTTATGAGGTGTGGCTAGTGAAACCGTAGGCATTGCATGAGGAGTCTAACTCCTAGAGTTTTATTTTTTTGGCATTTGAATTGGTTGCTATTTGATTGTTTATTAGATGTTTAGACTTTTGGATTATGCTTCCTTGTAGTATGACTTTTCTATCGTAATGTAAGACTCCTTTATGTTGTGTTAGATATTTTCGTGACACATTGTGTCTCATTTATTTATCTATTTCATTTAGTCCTCTCTATTGTTGACACCATTGTGTTGTGATTATATCCATGATGTTACGCCTCGTGTTTCCGCCTAGGCGGGGTGTGACAGATTGGTATTAGAGCCAGGTTATAAAGAAGTAGGTGGTTGATCCTAGACTATAACCTAGGAGTCCTTCATGTAGATGCATTTAGGGCTTAAGTGTTTAATTCTATAACTGCTATGATTCCCCTCTATTTTTGCATAGCTTATCTATCTCGTATTTTACTAAGTTGTCATTTTAGTTATTTTGCCTACCATTATCTGATACGATGTGTATTACTTTCTGAGTATTTTAGCTATGTTTTCCCCCACCCGTAAAAGTCTCGTTGGGAACCGTTTTACCACCTTGACTTAAGTATGTGAGAAGCCTCTTATGGAACCAAAGGAGATAGAGTAGTTGATCGCTTGTTGGATAGTCATAGTAGGACTGGACCCGCGAAGTCGGGCGACTCTTGTGTAGGAACCAATATACACCTTCACTTCATATTTGAACCAAAAGAAAAAAGGGAGATGGAAGAATGAAAGAATTTTAGAGAGAGAAACTAGAGAGAGAAAGTAGAGAGAAAAATGATGGTTGATTACCTTGCACACAAAGAATACAAATAAGACCAACTAACCAACACCAACACCCTCTCCAAGAGTGGAGAGGGGTATTTATAGTTTCACACTACCCTAGGGTGACGCCTAGGTGTAGTATTGTTGGGCCGACTCGGGTTTTGGGCTTTAGCCCGCAACGTATACAATATTAGATTAAATCACGAGCCCGACTCCCTTTCTAGCCAATTACAACAACTAATAAATAAAGACCGAGTTTCCTTGTTGATTGATGTTTGTTTGTTACTTGGTAGTGTGAGGTGTGGTAATGTTTGCATCATGATAAGGTGGTATATGGTTAGGAATTATTGTCTTAACCTAATGAGCGGATGTGTTATGGATAGTTTGCTTTGATTATTCGTTCGGATTTCTACTCTTTATATAAGTGTAGATTCCCTTATTCGTACTTTGTTGTAAGGAGGTTGATCTTCCTATTCGACGTGTGATGTTATATTGGTGTTCGGATCTGTGCTTTTGGTCTATTAGTACATTTCACTCGGTTTTACGTTACGTTGACTTTCGTAGGAATATCAGAATTTTTCTTTTAAGCACCTATTTGTTAGTGAAGAAATTTGAGTCACGGATATTTACTCCCTTGGTTGTATATCTCTTGGTTTTCGTAACCCGTTGGCAACGTGTTAGTATCGATGCTTTTAGGTTTGCTCTATTGATCGTTATTTCGGATAAGACCTTACATTTTCTTTTAGATCCGTAACGTCTTGCATAAGTTTCTCTTGTACGAGTTCGTTTGATTTTATTCTGAGTATATGGTTTTTGGTATTTTCTTTCGTTTTCAAACAACAGAATGGTGTTAGAGTCTGTACGGTGTTTTAAAATCCCTTTTGGTATTGCGGTGTCCTTTTTTTGACTAACATATAGTAAAATTGATGTCGAATTATATAAAAAAACCCTTTTGAAGAATATCTTGGTGATGTTTGGTGAAAACTGTGTTTAAAATGATTATTGTGAATTAAATGTGTTTAAAATAATCGTTGTGAATAGAACATGTTTAAGTGTCCTATACAATTAAGTTATGAAAATTGTCGTGTGGTTATTAAATTCTAAGTTTTATTATGAAAAGTAGGTTTAAAATGATTCATGGTAGTAAGATGGAAACATAAATTAGATAACTATCTCTAAGATTTGTATGACAACCATTGTTTTAAAAATGAATTTTACAAAGATTAGACTTCAAACATTTTTTTAAATGATTTTTATATTTAAAATGACTTTCTTTATTTTAAATTGATTTTTTTTATAAAAACATTATTTAATTGGTTTTTTCGAGTAAAGTCAATTGTTGGTATAAGAACTTTGTCTTTCGTATTTATAAGTTCTGGTGCGTAATGATTTTCGTTATGTGTTTCTTTTGTCGTGGTACACATGTTGATTTTCTTTTGTTTTATTTCACTCCCTGGCTACATATATCGTATCATTTCTTTTAAGGATTCTTATGTCATTTGATCCAAGTCTATTTGCATATGTGGAATCCTCTATATTTATTCTAGCCGTGATTCGATATTCGTTCGTTATCCTATTCGATAGTTCATAATCCTTAGAATTTGTTGATACCGTCGGGTCGTGGAAGCTTTGGTGTGATTGTAGGAATGGGCTGATTGTCCAAGAATAAGGTCATGATAGTATGTCATGAAAAGGTGGTTAGGATATCGTTGGAAGGTGATGAGATACTTCGGTTCAAGTGAGAAACGTACTCAAGGAGTCGCGAAAACCATTTTGACAGAAAGGGTAGATGAACGAAAGTAGTGTTCTTCCGTCGTACAAGATTTTGTTGATTGTTTCGGAAATATTGTCCGATGACACAACAACGAACAAGTTGAGTTTGTTGGATCACGAAAGGTGGTCAGTCATCTTCCATAGATAACAGTCGTTAGCTCGTTAAGTAATTTTGGAAACTTACATAGTTAGTTAGACTAAGGCCCATGGATAAGTCCATTAAGCCAAGGCCCATCCGCCTAATGTAAGGTATATATACACCTCTCTATGCCTTGGCGAGGTGGTTGGTTGGTTGTATTTTCATATAGTTATGCATTTTATGTTCTTGTCTTTCTCTCTCTAAAATACCTCCTTCCTTCCTACTTTCTCTCTCTAGTTCTTGTTGTTAAAAGATATCTAATATTCTTCAATTGGTATCAAAAGCCATGGAGTGGTGTGTTTAGTTTTTGTGTTTATTTTTGTTTGGTTCGTGTTATTGCAAAATCATTTGTTTTTTTGTTTTTTTTCTTGTTGATTCAAAGCTATTTGGGTACACTAAAAGATCATTTACCATGGTAAATTTGATCTAGTATCTTTAGGTTATGTGTACAAGCTTTAAATCAAGAAGAATTTCATTTTTGGTCATCTTTTGTGTTCAAAACCTTTACAAAGAACAAAATCTTGATTTTAAAATTTTCGGCTTAAAAACCTTAAAGTTTCTATTTTTTTGTTCAAATAGGGTTAGTAACACTAGTTGTACAATAATTTTTGCAAAACAATCATCAAAAGAGTGTCTTTTTTTGTTTTAAAATTTTTAAGTCTCGTGTCTGTTGGAGTCAAACAACTCAAGTCGAACAACTCAAGCCGAACAACTCAAGTCGAACAACCTGAGTCGAACAACCATGCTCGAACCACCTGAGTCGCAACAACTCAGGTCGGAACAACCTGAGTCGAACAAACCTAAGTTGAACTACCATGAGGTCGAAACAACTCAAGTTGAACAACCTGAGTCAAACAACCCCAAGTCGAACAACCTGAGTCGAACAACTCAAGTCGAACAAACCTGTGTTCGAAACAAACCTGAGTGGACACCCAGTCTAACAACCTGAGTCGAAACAACTCAAGTCGGAACAACTGTGTCGAAAACCCAAGTCAAACACCCTGAGTCAAACACTCAAGTTGAACAACCTGAGTCGAACAACCCAAGTCGAACACCCAAACCGAACAACCCAAACCGAACAACTCAAAATTCCAAATTATACGGTTTATCTCTTTGACTTGTAAAATCCCGTGAAACATTAACTTGTTTTCCGGTTTTGTCAAGAATTGTAAAAATCTCGTGTAGTTTAAATATTAAAACACTTAAAAGACACTTAATTAAAACACATTTCTTTCTACATAGTCCGATCAATCATGTAATCTTTTTAACATACATATTTCTCAATGACGACTCTTGCTGACAAAGCGATTCTTTCGGGTGCTGACAATCATCCACCTATGTTGGAAAAGGATATGTCTCTGATTTGGAAAAGCATAAATGGAAATTTACATGATGAATAGCAAAAAATGGAAGAATGTTCTGAATCTGTTGAATATGGTCCACTCTTTGGCCTTCATAATTGAGGAAAATTAGAGTGGACATGGACCAATGAATATTAAGAGTTTATCTGCTACGAAAGCAATTCAAGCTGATTGTGATATCAAGGCAACAAATATCATTCTCCAAGGACTACCACCTGAGGTCTATGCATTGGTTAGCAATCATAAAGTCGCCAAGGAACTTTGGGAAAGAATTCAACTTCTCATGCAAGGAACTTCATTGGGACTAACAGATCCAGGGAGTGTAAGCTCTTTATGGTGGATTCTGATAAGTTTGCTTATAAGAAGGGAAACCACTACGTGAATTCTACTTAAGATTTTTATGCTCTCAATGACATGAACATCTATACCATGAAACTAGAACAATTTCAAGAACACAAAAGTTTTTGGAATACTCTCTTCTGAGTGGAGACAAATTTGTAACCAGATGTCAAACATGATTGGATTTGCCACATGACTAACATCTGATCAGATTCATTCTTATTTGGGGACAACATGAATTTATGCAAATGAGTTTCGTTTAATGCTTGAACGCACCTCAGATCGCTTGCTTGGTTGCTTCCAATCCGATGACCAGTTCCTTATCAAACTCATCAAAACTCATACCAAAACACTCAATTTCAATCACAAGTTTCACCATATCAGTCTCCACAGTATGGTTTACCTTTTCAGTCTTTCTTTACTCAACTCATCATCATCAACACCTCTTTCAATCACTTTACCATCCAATGATTATCAATCATCAGTTCACCATAACGTTTATTCTCCATCATCATCCATCCCTTAATTGGAATATGCTCCCACAGTTAACCAACAACCTGAATTTTCCCAACCAGACTTGGGTCTAATTGTTCTAGTGTTCCAGAAAGGTGATGATCCCATTGATGCCATCAATCACATGATGTCTTTCTTGACTGCTGTTGTCACTTCCCGCTACCTCACTACCAATAATCAGCTGAGGAACTCATCAAACCCTAGGCAACAAGCTACCATTAATAATGGAAGAGTGACTGTACAACCAATTCAGAGGAGACAAACGTCTTTAGCTGCGGGTACTACAAGGACATACACTCCACATGAGCAAGTGGAAGCAATTCTGGGAAACAAAGGACTATTATCTGTTACAACTGCAAAGGGGAAGGCCACATGTCCAAATAGTGCACTAAACCTAAGAGGAAATGGGATGATTCTTGGTTTAAGGATAAAGTGTTGTTGGTACAAGCTTAAGCAAGTGGTCAAATTTTACATGAGAAGGAACTTGCATTTTTGGCAGATCTAGGAATTCCAGAAGGTTAAGCCACACAGACTGTCATTACATACAATGCTGCTTATCAAGCTGATGATTTGGATGCATATAACTCTAATTGTGATGAACTCAACACAATCATGATAATATGAATAATAATATGATTAATCAAGCTGTACAGGCAATGACGTCTTTTGAACAGTCGAATGTTGTGAACCACTCAGAGACTAACATAACCAGTGATAGCAATATCATTCCTTATTCTTAGTATGTGATTGAATCCTAACAGGAATCTGTTCAGAATTCTAACTCATCTGCACAACAAGATGCACTGATATTATCTGTGACTAAACAACTAAAAACCCAAGTAGTTAATTATACCAAGATAAATCTGGACAATAAAAGTGTCAATGATACTTTAACTGCTGAGCTTGAAAGATATAAAGAACAAGTTAAAGTTTTGAAAGAAGGACAAAAT
>BQNB010085383.1:0-26999 GCA_026074375.1 Tanacetum coccineum | reverse complement strand
TCCTCACATGGGGGAGAAATGATCATTAAAATCCAATAGGAATAGAAGCTGGTATTGATGCAAGGAAAAACAATAGAAAAATCTGCAGCTTAGTCTTATGATGAAATTGTACGCTTGACCACCGAATCAAAATCACACAATATTTTAGGTCACATAGACGTAAAGACCAGTTATTAATGCATCCATAAAGGTCAAGAATCGAGTTCAATAAACATGTTATATGCAATGATTAATGCACCGACGCATTACCAGACTAGACTTTCATCAAAGTCCTCATTTATCGTTTGGCCAAAAGATTATAAAGATATACTTACTGAATCCCGTGTCGGTTGAGCAATCATTTCTGAGCTAAGTTAAGTATTGTATCTGTCGTACCAATCATTCAGAATCTGACATTACATTACCAATACTTTTCTTACTTATTGTTATTTCTACAGCTGCCTCTCAACCCTACTTACTTTTGTTATATTTGAAAACTCGAAAAGAAATCCTAGAGCTACAAGATGGGTGGGATGGAAGGTTCGTGTAAAGGGTCAAAACATGTTAGGCATTGGAAGTGTCCCATTTTTTTTCTGGTTCCAGTAACGGGTCAAAACAGTTAATGCACCTTTGATGAGTAGAGGTTCTGGTAGACTATATACAGTCATTCTCTTACAAAGATTATTTATAGGATGATCAGTGGCAGAACCAGAAAACTTTGATCACAGGAGGCAATAATATTTTTTTTATTGAATAACTAGAAACAAGACGCGCATCTTATTTCTTTGTAGTTGCTAGCTTCTTGCTAGTTTATTATCAATAAAATAGCTGTTCAAAAAAAAGAAGCTAATTCAATGTAATAACAATTAGTACTATTTAAAGATAAAAATATTTATTTTAAACTATAAATATGAAAGGCTTTTTGTGCATGTGATTATTTTAAGATAAATATTTTACACAGTAAATAAATAATTAATGAGTGAAGGTACTTTTGTCATTTTTTAACCACTCCTCAAGTACGCATGATTTACTTTCCCAACTACCAACTACTTCTTCTTCCCCGTCCCTTCCTCTCTCATTTATTCCGACGAACAAATTATATAAACCATAAAATATTCCGATTTTAACAATTATAAATACTTAGATTTTTGATAAACTTCATGAGTGTGGATGGCACTCTTACAATTTGCATGGGGGCACCGAACATTTTCTCTACCAATTAATTTTTTTCTATACACTTTATGTGTTCACAAGAATTTGGTGCGGGGCAACGCCACCCCCTACCATACAGTTAGATCCGCCCCTCAGGATGATCATCTTATGGCCTTGTTTGTTTTTTTGAAAAAAGCTCTTTCAACCACTTTTGTTTGCAAGCGGACAGACATATGAAAAAAAGTCTGTTTTTTCAGATATAAGAGGAAAGAAATGATTCATTTCATAGGAAAGAAGTGATTCATTTCACTTCAATATTTCAGACAACTTTATCCTATTCTTTTCAATTCTATCATCAACCCTAATCCACCCATCACATCCACCTCCCACCATCCACCATCTCAGCCACCACCTCCCACCACTCAATCGTCACACAGTCGTCGTCGGTCATCAATCTCAGCCGACGCAAAAAGGTAATATTTTTTTATGGTTATACTTAATGGGTGTAAATTGTTTGATGTTTTTGTGTTTTGGGTTTGTTTTATTTGTTATGTTTAGAACTTATTATGGGTTTTGTTGTTTGATTTTGCTATGTGAAAAAATGATGTTTCATAAGTTTCTTTTAATGGTTTTTTCTTGTTATATCACTCAAAAGTTGATTGGGTATTGAATTGTTATGTGTTTTAACATGAAAATTTGTTGTTAGTTGGATTTGATGTGGTATGTTCTTTTCGTGTATGTTAATTGCTAAAAAAACGGCACTACATTTGTTAAATTTTGGGTCTCTTTTCGTGTATGTTAATGGCTAAAAAACGCCACTATACTTGTTGAATTTTGGGTCTCTTTTTCGTGTATGTTAAGGGCTGGAAGACGACACTATACTTGCTGAGTTTTTGGGTCTCTTATATGTTAAGGGTTGCAAAACGTCAATATAGTTGCTGAATTTTGAGTCTCTTTCCGTGTATGTTAAGGGCTGCAAAACGACCCTATCCTTGCTGAGTTTTTGGGTCTCTTTTCGTGTATGTTAAAGGCCGCAAAATGGCACTATAGTTGCTGAGTTTTTGGGTTTCTTTTCGTGTATGCTAAGGGCTGCAAAACGACGCTATAGTTGCCGAGTTTTTCACCAAAACCAGTAAATGCAAGAAGAAATTTGGGGTAAAGCATCACACATATGTTGAATTCTTGTCTTCAAGCAAATTCTGTTTAAGGGTACTTGGGTTTGACAAAAAATACCTAAAGGTGAGGCACTGGAGTGTGGTATGCGATTTTGGTGATAGTAGCATATTCCACGGTTATTTATATGCCATTCTTATATTTTGTAGAGGCGATGATTTTTTATAGTGTTATTAGGAGACTATGATTTAACGGTTGTTATTTGCGGCAAAACAATATTCAGCTGTTAGGCTAAAGGACTATGTCCTTTTTTCATCCACCGTGTAAAATTCGGAATCACATTTAGGAGGATTGAAGTAGTTTATATTTGGAATAAGTGTTGGTGTTGTTTTGATGTATTTATGACACTACGATAAAAATCAAAGTTGATTTATGGTTTGTACTCATAATAATGTTGATTGTAAGTGATTGTTGTTAGTTTAGTTACTTGCTATCATGTTGTATTTGTTATTTTATGGCTAATGTTATCCTTAATGTGATTAATCGGTCATTTCTACTGATTTTAGTAATAGTGTTTGTTGTATATTTAGGGTTAATATAGGTTATACTTATCGTGAATACGTTTTGTTACTGATTAGCTTGTATTTAACATGGAAAGAAATTACCAAATGGTCCTTCTAGTGGTTAAGTGGGTGTTTGGTATAATGTTTTTTATATAGATTCTGATGGCTTATACCATGAAAGATGATATCCTTACAATCTGGTTTCTTTTTCTTGCTCTGAGTGGGTCTGGAAATGGATAGCTCAGATTTGAGTAAGGAACGAGAATGTGTTTTAGTAGTCTTCATAAGTGTGGAAACCGTAAAGGAGGGGTGAATACGTTTCCATTAAAAAACTTTAGATTAGTCACTACAAAAATTACATCACTTTCTACCGGAGGTCCCATAAATATATGGGGGCCGCCTAGTACATTAGGGGGCTGCCCGATTTATAGGACCGCTTCTAGAAGAGGTTTTTCGGACTAGATCTTTTGTATCAAATCACCAATTAAGTTTGACGCAATATGAGAAGTGTCAATAATAGATTTACAATAACTAGTGCATTTTCTATCAATATTTCCACACTCACAATATTTACTACAAAGAGCTACACAACCATGGCTAACATAACATACACAACAATTCACAGAATCATAATCACTATGCAAGTGTAAAAGTAAAGCGATAAATGTAAAGACATAAGTAAAGAGAAAGGTAAAAGAAAATGCAAACCAGAAATGGTGATTTATAGTGGTTCGGTCACGAAGCTCCTCTTCGACTTACTCTACTCCTCGAGTATCAAACTTGAGAGTTACTTCACTGATCAACAAGCTCCTTTTTAGCGGAGAAAACCTTATAACGTTGCTTACATTGTTTTCCGACACTAAGCTAAATGTCGAGTCCTAATCTTAGCTAGAACCAATCTACCACTTCACTAATGTATTTTAAGGCCCAAAATACTAACCAACCCACAATCAACCCTTATGAATATACACACCATTCGGATCTACACACTACTAAAAATTAGAATACATGGACTCGATCTATATGTAACATATGTTACAAATGAACTAACTAGACTACATAACTTCATATCTTGACGATGACGAAAGTTCTTCTCTTACACTTGAGGGAAGAAGGAAAGGATAGAAGAATGAATCACATTTAAACAAGATTAAACAAGTTAAAGGATCAAAGGTTTAGAGAGATTTAGTGAAATCTAGAGAGAGAAAGAACTGAAAGAAAATCATGCAAAAGGGTTATGAAAATAGTTAGAGGTGACCCACTATTTATAGGAGCTGAAAAACAGCCTGTCAGGAAACGACGGTCCCAGATATATTAGGCGGCCGCTGGATATTTAAGGGGGTCGCCGACCTATTAAGAGGACCGCCCCGACAGATGCTCCTGTTTTTGTCTTTTTGTGGTGACAAACTTGTTTGGTGAAAGTGACACTTGTTTTGAGGGGAAAATGGCTAGATTTGAATTTTGAAATAATTATTGCATAAAACATTTCTTTATAATTCAAAAATAATTTGTCTAATTAAGTTTTGAAAAATTTATTTTGTTACGTTTATAAAAATGTAAAGTTTAAGACAAAAACTTATTTCTTTGATCATCCTACAAGTTTAATGCTTGTTTGTACATACCTTATGTGATTTTCGTCAGTTGTAAACCAATGTCCGTCTTGATGCATACTTGAGACATCGAGAGATGTTGATGCATGTATGCATTGATGATTTGTGATTACGAGTAACTTGCGTACTTGACGTTACGTATTACAAGTCACATGTTTGTCACTACCAAAACATAAAGAGATTGTATAGATTAAATATCGTAATATTTTCACTAACAATCTCCCCCTTTTTGATGATGACAAACTATGTAAACTATAACACATAGTAAAGTTTAAAAATTACTCGTTTACACTCCCTTCTCCCCCTTTTGTCAAAGCAAAAAAGGCATAATGTGGATTATGATTGGAGCATATAATGTTGATAAGAAGACATGAGGGTACGTACTCCTGGTATATATGTTGGAGGAATGAGAAGAGGATAGGTGCTTCGAGTATATAGGTTTGAGGTATGAGGAGAAGATATAAGAAATAAAGGTGAAGGTGATTGTGTGTTCCTTGGTTAGTTTAGAAAAGGTCATGAGAGATAAGAAGTAGGCAAGAGAAAAAGGTAGGTACTTCGAGTGTATAGGATGAAGGAATGAGGAAAAGGTAGGTGATCCAAGTATACTGGTTGGAGGAATGAGAAGACAACATGAGAAATAAAGTTGAGGTAGTTTTGTGTTTCTTGGATAATTTATACGAGGTTATGAGAAATGAGAAGACATGAAAAGAAAGTAGGTACTTCAAATAAATATGTTGAAGGTATGAGAAGTGGACCTTAAGGTTGCGGGTGATTTTAAAGTGGAGGAGGTGAAGTATTTGAAGTATGAATGAATTCTTCATCGTATTAGATAATCCTCAATCCTATCTTCCTATAAAGGTGAGCTTGCATCATCCTAGTGAAGTCTTCTATCATCATGGTTTAACCAACTCCATGCTATTTATCCACATATCTCTTAGCTCCCCCTTGCTTATTGCATTCCCATGATAATTAAATTCCTTGTATATTGACTCAAAGGATCCATGGATCAAATAAATTACCATCGATGCTCAAGAAGTTTGATGCGATTTAAATGAGTAGAATACTTGCAAGTGCTCCCCCTTGGTGTATGCTCCCCCTTGTTTGGGGCACCAAGGAATCAAGATATAGATGTGTGCTACAAAACAAAGTTAGTAGACAAGTGCACACACACAAGAAAAAACTATTTTAGTAACCCTTGAAATTCAGGGGTTGACTTGTGAGGAGTCACTGTAGTTGCACTCCTCGAGCAGCTCGCTCTGTTCTTCTGCTACCAGTTCCAGAATTATGGATGTCATTGCCATTTCCGTTGGTTCTGTTCGCTTCAAATTCTGCCAATGCATCGGCAACTCCTCGGGCAATCAATGCCTTAAGTTGAGCATCGGTCACAGATGTGGTGGTGGTTACGGCGGTTCTTTTTGGTGCCATTTTCTTCAAAATCAAAAAATAAAGTAAAATTAGTTTAATTCCAAAAGTCATGCTCCAAAGATGAAATGTTGCGAGATGATATGTTAAAGTTGTGTAAGAGTTTTTGGACCATCATGTTATTCGTAATGTCTTGAGAAATGTTTTAGTATTTATATAGATAACTCTTGTATAAACAAGTGTAAAATATACTTAGGAAAAGATAAGTGTATACATATATATATATATATATATATATATATATATATATATATATCATGTGTAGTAATATACGTAATGTAAGGTAAACATGTATATAAATCATGCAAGCATCTAGTATAACCAATTAATGCAACCAAATAGTGTATGTATGTCCCGTGAAAACCTTTTGTATGATGCAATGCTTGAAAACGGTTATAGTCCAAGCAAAACATTTGACCTGGTTCTCTATAACCTTGGCTCTAGATACCAATCTGTAACACCCCCAAATAGGGTCGCAGCGGAATATGGGTCTGAGAGTGTTACTTCATAGATTCAATCGCACAAGATTATGAGGGAACGGGCCCTCTAAATGATTCCTTGAAAACTGATACATTGGACTAACTGAAATTGTTTGTTACAAAAGCACAACGGCTTAACATGTTCACTTGTAAATGTAAAGATTTTAAAACATAACAAAAATCCCTAAAATGTAATGCTTCTAAATATTTATGCAATGACATCCAAAATAACGACCACCAATGTATCCTTGTCTCGTACCTTATTCACCTGAGAAAAACATTCTTTAAAACGTCAAACATGAAAGTTAGTGGATTCACATGATTATGTAATGTATAAAAGTGGACTATAAGATTTCCAAGTGTTTATGTAAGTAACGGAATACAATATCACAAAGTAATTACGCCCCTGCTCTAAGCTATAACACTGAGGTCATCATGTCACGTTTGTGAATCCAAAAAGGATCGTTCACTCCATGTATTTTACGTTTCTAGCTTGTAGTCCACAATGTATTATTTAGTAAGCTAACCGGGCCAAAGATAAGGTAAAGCCCATGGAAATCCCATAAATCCCTTCCATGGCCGGCCATAGATACTATATAAACATCTTTCCATGCCTTGGAGAGGTGGTTGGTTGGTTGTATGTTTCATTTTAACCTTTATGCATATATGGTTTCTTTACTTTTCTTACTAGAAAATACAATCTTACTTCCACTTTTCTCTCTCTAGTTCTTGTTGTTAAAGATTAATAATATTCTTCAATTGGTATCAAGAGCCATGGAGTGGTATGTTTCGATTTTGTGTTTATCTTTTGGTTCGTTTGTTTTGTCGTAAAAATCGTCCTTTATTTCTAATTTTTTCTTTGATTTCAAAGCTATTGTGTACACTAAAGGATTATTTACATTGGTAAATCTGATTAGCTACTTTGAGATATAGGTGTACAAGCTTAGAATCAAGAAAAACATCACTTTTGTTACTTTTTGTGTTCGAAAACTTTATAAGAGCAAAATCTTAATTTTAAATTTTTCGGCTTAAAAACCTTAAAGTTTTCTTTTTTTCTTGTTCCTATAGGTTTTTTCTTCTGTTGGAACCGAACTAGTGGTTTTTAGTTTCAACCGAACTAGTTTTCTTCAGTTGGAACCGAACTAGTTGATTTTAGTTTGAACTGAACTAGTTGTTTTCTCTTGGAACCGAACTAGTCATTTTCTGTTGGAACCGAACTAGTTAACCAAACCAGTTGAACCGATCTAGTTTGTTTGTGTTGGAACCGAACTAGTTAATCGAACCAATGGAACCAAACTAGTTCTTTGTTTGACAACCGAACTAGATAACCGAACCAGTGGAACCGAACTAGTCTCTTTGTTTGACAACCGAACTAGATAACCGAACCAGTGGAACCAAACTAGTTAACCTCCTTTGAAAACCAAACTAGTCAAAACCTATCAACTCAAATTTCTAAATTATACGGTTATTTCTTTGACTTGTAAAATCCCGTGAAACATTAACTTGTTTTCTCGGTTTTGTCAAGAATTGTAAAATCTCGTGTAGTTTCAAGAATTATTTCAAGACTCTACATCCACTTAACCAAACACAATTTCTTTCTACCACTGTACGATCAACCAAGTAATCTTTGTAACAATCAAATGACAACTCTTGTTGACAAAGCGATTCTTTCGGGTGCCGACAATCATCCACCTATGTTGGAAAAGAATATGTATGATTCGTGGAAAAGCAGAATGGAACTATACATGCTAAATAGACAACATGGACGAATGATTCTTGAATCCGTTGAAAATGGTCCACTCATTTGGCCTTCAATTAAGGAAAATGGAGTGACTAGACCTAAGAGATATTCTGAGTTATCTCCTACAGAAGCAATTCAAGCTGATTGTGATATCAAGGCAACAAACATCATTCTCCAAGGGGTACCACCTGAGGTCTATGCATTGGTTAGTAATCATAAAGTCGCCAAGGAACTTTGGAAAAGAATTCAACTTCCTATGCAAGGAACTTCATTAACGAAGCAAGAAAGGGAGTGTAAGCTTTATGATGAATTCGATAAGTTTGCCTATAAGAAGGGAGAAACACTGTGTGATTTCTACTTGAGATTCTATCTGCTGCTAAATGATATGAATATCTACAATATGAAACTGGAACAATTTCAAGTGAACACCAAGTTTTTTAATACTCTTCCTCTTGAATGGAGCAAATTTGTGACAAATGTCAAATTGGTTTGGGATTTGCACACAACTAATGTTGATCAGCTTCATGCTTACTTGGGACAACACGAATATCATGCAAATGAGGTTTGTTTAATGCATGAACGCAATTTCGATCCGCTTACTTTAGTTGCAACCCAACAGATGACTTAGTCTCCTTATCAAAATCATCAAAACTTATTCCAAAACACTCAATTTCAACCACAAGTTTCATCATTTCAGTCACCACAGTATGGTTTACCTTATCAGTCTCGACAATACTCAACTCGTCAATCATCAACACCTCTTTCTATCACTTATCCATCTAATGAGTATCAATCATCAATTCACCACAATGTTTACTCTCCATCATCATCCATCCCTCAATTGGAATTTAGTCCCTTACTTAACCAACAATTTGAGTTTTCCCAACCAGAAACAGGTCTAATTGTTCCTGTGTTCCAGAAAGGTGATGATCCCATTGATGCCATCAATCACATGATGTCATTTTTGACTGCTGTTGTCACTTCTAGTTATCCCACTACTAATAACTAGTTGAGAAATTCGTCAAACCTAAGGCAACAGGCAACCATCAATAATGAAAGAGTAACTTTACAACCAATTCAGGGGAGACAAACTTCTTTTTCTACGGGTACTTCAAGGGCTTACACTCCAGGAGCTAGTAGAAGCAATTCTAGGAAACAAAGGATGATTATCTGCTACAATTGCAAAGGGGAAGGTCATATGTCAAAACAGTGTACTAAAGCCAAGAAGAAACGGGATAATTCGTGGTTTAAGGAGAAAGTGTTGTTGGTAGAAGCTCAAGCACATGGTCAAATTCTTAATGAGGAGGAACTGGCATTTTTAGCAGATCCAGGAATTCCAGAAGGTCAAGCCACATAGACAGTCATTACTCACAATCCTGCTTATCAAGCTGATGATTTAGATGCATATGACTCTGATTGTAACAAACTCAACTCTGCCAAAGTTGCTCTCATGACAAATTTATCTCATTATGGTTCAGATGCTCTTGCTGAGGTACACAATCAAGATAATATAAACAATGATGTGGCACATCAAGCTGTGCAGATGATGCCGTCTTCTTAACAGTTGAATGTTGTGAATCATTCAGAGACTGAAATAACCAGTGATAGCAATATCATTCCTTATTCTCAGTATGTGATTGAATCACAATAAGCAACTGTTCAGAATTCTAACTCCTTTGCACAACAAGATGATTTGATAGTATCTGTGATTGAATAGCTTAAAACCCAAGTAGCTAATTGTACAAAGACCAATCTAGAAAATAAGGACAAAATGTTGACTTAAGGAGTAACGATAATGTTTCAGACACATGTGCATAGTCTGTAGAGATTGATCTTCTTAAACAAACTCTTTTAGAACATTTAAAAGAAAAGGAATCTTTATTACAAACGGTTACTCTTCTAAAAAATGATTTTAAGAAAGAAGAATCTAGGAACATTGATAGAGAAATAGCTCTAGAAAAGCAGATCAAACATCTAGATAATATTGTTTTTAAAAGAGATCAATCTGCACAAACTGTTCACATGTTGACGAAACCTCAGTTTTTCTATGATAGTACCACTAAACAAGCTCTAGGTTTTCAAAATCCCTTCTATCTGCAGAAAGCTCAGCAGTCAAAACCAAAGCTATATGTTGGTGATATTATTGTTCAAACTAATCCTATTGTGATTCCTGATTCAGAAGAAACCTTAGCACTTGCTGAAGAGAGTCGTTCCAAAATGCTTTCAAAACATAAGGATAATATGATGTTAGAAAAGGAAAAGCAAGTTGATACCACACCGATAGATTATGTTGCTCTTAACAAAGATTTTTCGACACGATTTGTTCCACAAACTGAATTATCTGCTGAACAAGCCTTTTGGTCTAAGAATTCTGTGAATTCTTCAGAACCCACACTTTCTATTAGACCCACCAATGTTGAGGTTCCAAAAGAACTTCCTAAAGTCAGCATGGTTAACACGAGTTTGAAAAAACTTAAATACCATCTTGCTAACTTTGATGTGGTAGTCAAAGAAAAGACCACACCCACAGCTATCACTGAGGGTTCGTGGGGTTTCGAACATACAAAAGCTTGTTTTAGGGATGAAATAATTCCATTTGTAAAAGCTCTGAAGGACTTATTTAGTACATTCAACCAACATTTGGTTGATGAACTTTCTGAAGTCCAAAATGTCTTCTATCAAATGGAACAGGCTGTGGAACAACATCGTATTGAGTCAAAAACATTTGAAGTTAAGATGAATCAAGTTTTGAACGAAAATGAACGACTCTTGGAATAAGTGATGAGCAAAGATATTGTGAACTTACTTGTTAATCCTTCTATAGAGAATGATTCTATGAGTGTGCATGACTGTTAAAAGTGTCTTGAACTTGAGACTAAGCTTCAACCGGATTTTGTTAAAAGGGAAACTTATGATAAACTGTTCAAAAGTTTTACCATTCTTAAAAAACATTGCATCTCTTTAGAAGTTGACACTCAACTTAAACAGGAAATTTTTCAAAGGGAAAATTCTGTTTCAAATCAAAGTGTTCCAAGTTTTGATCAATTGTTTGAATTAAATGAATTGAAAGCTCAGTCCCAAGAGAAAGACACGGTAATTAAGAAGTTGAAAGAGAGAATTAAATCTCTAAGTGGAAAAATGGATAAGGATAAGATCAAACAGGACTTCGAAGAGATTGAAACCATTAATATTGAATTGGATCATAGGGTGACAAAGCTTATTGCTGAGAATGAGCATTTGAAACAGACCTATAAGCAACTTTATGACTCGATTAAACCAGCACGTATTCGATCAAAAGAACAATGTGATGATTTAATTAATCAAGTCAATATAAAGTCTGCGGAAATTTCTGATTTAAATGCTAGTCTTCAGGAAAAGGCTTTGGCAATAACAGCACTTAAGGATGAATTAAGGAAACTTAAAGGAAAAGCCCTAGTTGACAATAATGTTTCAAACCACCCTAGTGATCCAGAGTTGCATCAAGTTAATGTGGAACCAATAACCCCCAAATTGTTGAATAAAAGGACAGCTCACTCTGCCTATATTAAGCATTCTCAGGAAGAAGCCGCAGTTCTTAGGGATCTAGTCGATCATATTAAAGCTAATTATCCCTTAGATCCACTCTTAGAATCTGCCTGTAAGTATACTAAACTAATTCAGGAGATGCTTTCTAAAATCAGTAAAACCTGTCCTAGTATCAACAGTTCTGGAGAACAATTAGTGGCTGTGACCCCGATGAACAAAGTCAAAAGAGTTAGATTCACTGAGCCCGTCACATCCTCAAGAAACACAAAAACAGCCCATACCTCAAACCTAGCTTCTAACAAACCTATGTTGTCTTCTACAGGAGTAAAACAGTCTACTAGTGCTAGCGGATCACAGCCTTCAGGCAATACAAAGAAAGATAAGATTCAGCAAACACCAAGTAGTACTCTGAAGAATAAAGTAGAAGCCCACCCTAGGAAAGTTAAATCTAGTTTGAAAAATAAAGAGTGTTGATGCACCTAAAGGAACTGCTCATGTGCAGCCATTCCAAGCTTAATGCAATTATAACTTAAATGTGTTAAGTGTAATGGTTTGTCTGCTTTCTTATAATCATGATTTGTGTGTTCCTTGATTTTAATCAACAATGTGCATGCTCGTGCTAAATCAAGATCTGTTAAGAAAAATTCCAAAGAGAAAATTAGAACCAACAGTAAAGGTGTTTAACCAATATTGGATATAGCTGGAGACCTACTGGTCGTACCTTCCACTAAATGTAGGAAATGTTTGCCCTTTACCTAGGATTACCAAACTACTGAAGTTGCCCCTAAGGAAATCATCTGCTCTAGATAATAAAACCTAAACCTTCGTCACATTGGTTTTACTCAAGGAACCTAGGAAGTCCTAAAACTAGGTTCCCAGTTACAATTATAAGTTTTTAAATCTGTAAATAACTAACAATTCGGAACCCAGTCAATCTCGGGGATCCATAGTTTTCCAGTGCTTCCATCTTCCTCTCTTGATGAATGCAGGTCGTCCAAATTGTCCTTTGGTATTTGGACTCCGGCTGCTCCAAGCATATGACCGGAGATCGCTCTCAGCTCACCAACTTCGTCAGCAAATTCTTAGGTACAGTCAAATTCGGTAATGATCATGTTGCAAAGATTATGGTATTATGGAGACTAACAGATTGGATGTTTTACAATTTCAAGGGTTTATTACGTTGAAGGACTTTGGGCATAATCTATTCTATGTGGGACAATTTTTGTGATTCAACCTCGAAGTTTTGTTTTCGTCACACACATGGCAACATTCGCAATCTATAAGGTGTTGATTTGTTCCCTGGATCTCGAGGGGACAATCTTTATACACTCACTCTGGGATAAGGCAGTCCTCTCCCTATCTGTCTCTTGTCAAAGGCCTCTAAAACTAAGTCTTGGTTATGGCATAGTCGTCTCTCTTATTTGAACTTTAGTGCTATTAATCATCTTGCCAAAAATGGTATTGTTCGAGGTCTCTCTAAGCTTAAGTTTGAAAAGGACCATTTGTGTTTTGCACGTGCATTAGGCAAGAGCACGAAGAAACCCCATAAACCCAAATCTGAGGACACCAATCAAGAAAAACTCTATCTGTTGCACATGGATCTGTGTGGACCAATGCGTGTCACGAGTGTAAATGGAAAAAAGTACATCCTTGTTATTGTTAACGATTACTCTCAATTTACATGGGTAAAATGCTTGTGATCAAAAGATGAAGCTCCAGCTTTTATTATCATTTTTTTGAAGATGATCCAAGTATGACTTAAGGAAACCGTCTGACGCATCAGAATATATAATGGAAATGAGTTTGTTAATCAGACATTACGTGAATATTATGAGAAGGTTGGCATCTCTCATGAAACATCTTTTGCCCGCTCTCCACAGCAAAACGATGTTGTTGAAAGACAAAATCGTACACTAATTAAAGCAGCCCGCACTATGTTAATTTATGCAAAAGCTCCTTTATTTCTATGGGCCGAAGCGGTTGCTACAGCCTGTTATACCCAAAATCGTTCCATGATACGCCGTCGACACGGTAAAACACCATACGAGCTTCTGCACAACAAACCTCCCGACCTATTGTATCTTTATGTGTTTGGTGCACTCTGCTACCCAATGAATGATAGCGAGAACTTGGGTAAGTTACAACCGAAGGCCAATATAGGTATTTTCATTGGCTATGCACCTACAAAGAAAGCATTCCAGATTTACAACAGACGTACCAAACGAATAATTGAAACCATTCACGTTGACTTTGATGAGGTGACTGCAATGGCTTCTGAACACAGCAGTCCAGGACCCGTACTTCATGAAATGACTTCTGTAACAATCAGTTCAAGACTCGTGCCAAACCCTCATCCTTCAACATCGTTTGTACCACCTTCGCGAACTGACTGGGATATGCTGTTTCAACTGTTGTTTGATGAATTTATCAATCCTCCACCTAGTATTGATCACCCAGATCCTGAAGTTGTTGCTCTAATTGATGAAGTAATTGCTCCAGTTCTTGCTGACTCAACTGGTTCACCTTAGTCAACTACAGTTGACCAAGATGCACCATCACTAAGTAATTCTCAAACAACACCCGAAATCGAACCTCCCGTCCTTCCGAACGATGTTGAAGAAGATAATCATGATATTGAAGTTACATATATAGGTAATGATCCATACTTTGGTGTTCCAATTCTAGAAATCTCTTTTGATCAATCTTCATCATCGGACACTATTCATACAATTGTGCACCCTGATCACCAAATTTATGAACATAATAGCAAATGGACTAAGGATCATCCACTTAAAAACATAATCGGTGAACTCGCTAGACCAGTTTCTACTCGGCTGCAATTACATGAGCAAGCTCTTTTCTGTTACTACGATGCTTTCCTCACTGCTGTTGAACCCAAGACATATAAAGATGCTTTGACTCAAGCCTGTTGGATTGAAGCAATACTAGAAGAACTTAATAAGTTCGAACAACTTGAAGTATGGGAGCTCGTACCCTGACCAGACAAAGTTATGGTGATTACTTTGAAGTGGATCTACAAAGTAAAACTAGACGAACTGGGAGGAATTTTGAAGAACAAAGCTCGATTAGTAGCCCGTGGTTACCGTCAAGAGGAGGGAATCGATTTTGAAGAGTCTTTTGCTCCAGTTGCAAGATTAGAGGCTATAAGGATTTTTCTCGCGTTTGTTGCTCATATGAACATGGTCGTCTACCAAATGGATGTGAAGACTGCGTTTCTGAATGGTAATCTGCGGGAAGAAGTTTATGTTAGCCAGCCAGATGGGTTTGTGGATAAAGATAAACCAAATCACGTGTACAAGCTTAAGAAAGCTCTTTATGGGTTGAAACAAGCTCCACGCGCGTGGTATGACATGTTGTCTTCGTTCCTGATATCCCAAGACTTCTCCAAAGGTTCAGTGGATCCCACATTGTTCATACGCAGAGACGGCAAGGAACTACTTCTGGTACAAATATATGTCGATGATATCATCTTTGCTGCATCTACACTTGAACTTTGTGACCTATTTTCTAAAATCATGTGTTCAAAATTTAAGATGTCAATGATGGGCAAAATCTCATTTTTCTTAGGACTATAGATTTCTCAAAGTCCCAGAGGCATCTTTATTAACCAGTCAAAATATGCCCTTGAATCCTTAAAGAAATACAGTTTTGACTCTTGTGACCCAGTGGATACTCCCATGGTGGAGAAATCCAAACTGGATGAGGATAAAGAAGGGAAAGTCGTTGATCCATCACACTATCGTGGTATGATAGGCACCCTCCTTTATCTTATAGCCAGTAGACCTGACCTACAATTTTCTATATGCATGTGTGCCCGATATCAGGTTCGGCCTACCGAAAAGCACTTAAATGCAGTAAAAAGGATCTTTCGATATCTAAAAGGAACCGTTAATCGAGGACTATGGTATCTAAAGGATTCTTCGATTGCTCTAACAGCATTTGCAGATGCGGATCATGTTGGTTGTCAAGATACACGCCGTAGCACATCTGGTAGTATGCAATTTTTAGGAGATAGACTTATCAGTTGGTCATCAAAAAGGCAGAAAAGCGCTGCGATATCTAGTACGAAAGCTGAATATATTGCTTTGTCTGGCTGTTGTGCTCAAATCCTTTGGATGAGATCACAGCTTACCGACTATGGCTTTGGTTTCAACAAAATTCCAATGTACTGTGATAACAAAAGCGCTATTGCCTTATGCTGCAACAACGTTCAACATTCCAGATCAAAGCATATAGACATCAGATTTCACTTTATCAAGGAGCATGTTGAGAATGGGGTGATCGAACTTTACTTTGTCAATACGGAGTATCAACTGGCGGACATCTTCACTAAAGCTCTTGGCCGAGAAAGAATTGAATTTCTGATCAACAAGCTGGGAATGCGGAGTTTTACGCCGGAGACTCTGAAACAATTGGCAGATGAAGTTGATGAATAGTGGTGGTACCTATTCACATATCCTGTATCATATGTATATACATAAAACCATAAAAACCAAAAAGATTTTTCATTTTTAGAAAACTTTTATAAAAACAAAATACAAAAATATAAAATCTATAAAACCAAAGAAAAAATTAAAAAATGAAAAAATATAAAAAGAGGTAATAAAGGCATGTCTTCTGAAAATCGATAACATTTACGGTCTTAGAAATGTCATTCAATAATGATACGAGGCTGTAAATGAAGTTCGAGCAGAAGTTACAAATGTTTTCAAAACATGCCAAATGGCTTGCTATTATTTCAGATAGTAACCCGGACATCATTTTAAAGGCAAGTATTCCGTCAAAAAGGAAACTTGACCTCTCAACGGGAATTTATTCTCGGGCATGGTCTACTTTATGACCATGCAAAGGCTTGTGATTACTTTGCATCACAACCCGTGCTTCCTATATTTCCATAAGTGTACGTGTCAGTGCACTTATGTGTTAAAATAAGAGAAATCTTATTTTGGTGTTTGTTTTTCAAAAATATAACATTGCTTCATCAGAAAATGCTTTTTCAATGACATTCAACTTCTCAAACAACGACTACAGCTCTTTAAATAGAAAACGGGTCAGTGTTTGAGGGGGAGCAAATGTCAAATATCTTCTTCATAATTAAAATGTGCTTAAAGGGAAAAGGTTTTTTTTAAAACAATCACGGTTGAACATTCTTTAAGGAAAGTTCATCATGTGTAGCTTATGTGTGCCTTATGTGTTACTTATTTAAGCCATTAGGGAATATTTTGCAACATTAAGTCTATATGTATGATAGTTTAAACATTAGGGACTAACTATGCTACTTGTTTAACTTGTATATGCCTTATAAAACTTATCTATGCAAAATTTAAAGGGTACTAAAACTAGAAGGGCCAAATATGTTAAAAACAAAAATTGTTTTATACCCCCCACCCATACCGTCACTATTCACACACACAACACATACTTAAGAAAAACTTTTCCTCCCTCTCACTTGTTCGATCACCAAGAACCATACCATCATTTCGAGTTGTTTTCAAGCCTAAGGTATAATAAGAAATGTGTTCTCCAACACCTAATATACTCATGTCTCAAAGGAATTGGTGTTTCATCCAAGTTTGAACTCGAAATCCCTAATTCACCAATTAGGGTTCTTGAAAATTCAAAGTGGTTAAGACACCAAATTGATTGAGGGGTTTTGTAGCTTTAGGTGTTCCTAGTACTTGTTTAAAACAGTTTTAATTATAATCATCATTTGCTTATGTTCTTGTTAATCTTAGATGAGAAAATTTAGGTTTTTTTAGTTTCAAAGTAAGTTGTTAAAGGGGTTTTTTGTGGGAATGTTATTATACGACTTCTTGATTATGTTTGAATTATCGTTTCGAACAATTACTTGTGATTCATTGAGTGTTCATGATTAAGTTGATTTACATCATTCATTTTTGCTCATACTTGTTGTGTTTTGCTTAAATGTTGCTAGTTTAGTTCCTCAATAATACGTTTAACTCATTGAATGCTAAAAGAACATATGTGAGTGTATATACTGACTTGTATGACAAATGATAAAAATGAACCGAACAACCTACTATCTTGGAACCGAACAACTCATTGAATGAAGGAACCGAACAACTTTTCGATAGTAGGAACCGAACAACCTTGTAGGTAGTAGGAACCGAACAACCTTGTAGGTAGTAGGAACCGAACAACCTTGTAGGTAGAAGGAACCTAACAACTATAATGTAGTAGGAACCGAACAACTATGTTGTAGAAGGAACCAAATATCTACATTGATAGTAGGAACCGAACAACCTTATAGGAAGAAGGAACCAAACAACTTTTGTACATGGGAACCGAACAACTCATTGTAGGAGAAACCGAACAACTTTTATGCACAGGAACCGAACAACTCATTGAAGAAGGAACCGAACAATTTTTGTGTAAGGGAACCGAACAACTAGTTTAAAAGACCCAAAACACTTCAGATCAAATTCTCATTTTAAAAGGCGATTTAAAATCTTAATTAAAGATAATTAAAATTGGTTAATTATTCACTCTAAACAAATTAAGTTAGCTTAAGTTGTCATTTTTAAATGAATAGATCTTAATAAGTGCAAAAAGTCTTAAAGTTCCTAACGCACCGTTCACATCCTGAATCAACTTCAAATGTTCACTAAATAGGTCTCTATAGTACATTGTATAACATAGATTGTACATAAAATGTATTGATCCTATCTTAGCAGAATCATGAACACTACAAAAGAACAACAAAAGCCAGTTGATGAATGCTCTTGTCGCACCTGATAAACTATCATCAAGATAAGAAAACAATCCTCCGACTGAGCTCCAATCTTAATCCAAACACCTAATCTTCAAGTGGTGCTAGCGTTGCTCTCAAACCTCATCTCCACACTTCACGAACATGCACATACACTGCACATCTCTGCTGATGTTCCTGATATATACATGCAAGAGTTCTAAGTCACTATCACCAGACATCATTCATCACTTTGGTTCAAGTTGAATGGCAAAAGTCATACTTTGAATGTTGACAACTTCAGAGATATTCTCAAAATTTGCCCCACACTCCCTGGTCAACCTCTACTTAAAGAGGATATTCTATCTTTTATCAGAGACCTTGGACACACTGGTGAAATCAATTTTTTATCTGATGTCATTTTTTTTTGTGTTTTTTATTTTTTTTGTTGTCAACCACATCATCAACCTTAGATATTTGTTGCCATAAGGATCACAAGTGTCTAAGTGGGAACGACTATTGCTCTGGAAAGACTTCGCCTCTCACGTGCTCAAATACCCTCTGGGGCATGCATCACAACACTCAGAATTCCTATGTCTAACTCCCTGTGGAAGAACTTTGGTATTTCCAAGTAGAGAACAAGAATTCTAAATAAGAACATCGACCATGTATTGATCCAAGTTCACCAAATTAATTTTCGACTACGTCATGGCAAAGGATTTAAGCAAATTCCAAGGAACGCAAGATGTTTTGGCATTATGCCAGGGATGACTTCATGTTCACCACCATAAGAGTCATTTCAAAACATAAGGACATACAAGAATACGGTTCTATTCTCCTTCAGCACTTGACCAATCAAGCCATGTTGGAGTCCAAAGCTTTCAAGACTTACCGTGCTTATGCTACTGGTGAAAAGGATCCCAAGTCAAAAACTACAAAGAAAAAGACTGACTCTGAATCCTCTCCAAAGACAAAGCCGTCTCAAGCTTCCAAAGGTAAAAGAATCAAGACTTTTGCTAAAGGAGATAAGCCTACATCAAAGTCAAAAGGTTTAACAGTACTATCTGAAGTTGCATTCTCATAAGCAGAACAAATGAAGTTGGCAACTAAGAGAAGCTTGAAAGAATTCCATATCTCTCACGCAAGTGGCTCAGGTGATGGAGTTGACATTCTGTCAAAGGTTCCTGATGAGCAACAACAAACTGAATCTGGTACAAATGAAGGAGCTGGTGACAAACCAGAGGTTCCCGATGTACCCGAATACAGATCAGAGAGTGAAGAAGAATCCTGGACTTTCAGTCAAGGAGAGGATAAGGAAGAAGATGAGGAGCATGACAGTGATGATGACAATGATGATGAAGACGATGTTCAAGAGCATGATAGCCAAAGAACTGAATCAGATGATTCAGGAGATGATTTTGTTCACCCAAATTTGTCAACATACAAAGCAGATGAAGAGGAACAAGAAAAAGAAAAAGAAAAAGCAGAAGATGATGATGAAGAGATTTCTGATCAGAAAGTTTCAACACCAGCTGATTATGAACTCACGGAGGAAGATGAAAATCAACAGGATGATGATACAATAGGAGGAGAACAAGAAGATGAAGAAGATGAGGAACTGTACGGAGACTTGAATATCAACCTGAATTGAAGAGATGCTAAAATGACGGATGCTCAAATTAATCAAGAAATGAAAGAAGCTCACGTAACTCTAACTACTAAACCTATAGTAGTGCAACAACAAAGCTCCTCTGTTTCATCAGATTTGGTGGCTAAATTCATTAATCTATCTCCGAATACAGGTATCGACTCGCTTCTAAATCAAAATGTAGCAGTTTCCGTCACACCCTCCTCTGACACTACAATCCCTCAACCACCCATCCCAATCATCCAACCTCAACAACAAACACATGTCTCCACAACAACAACAACAACTATTTCTACAACAACTTTGCCTGAAATCCCCAACTTCGCATCTCTATTCGGCTTTGAACACAGGGTTTCCTCATTAGAGATTGAACTGTCTGAATTCAAACAAACAAATCAATTTACTGAAGCTTTATCATCTATTCCGGGAATTGTTGACAACTATCTTACTTCCAAGATGAAAGATGAAGTAAACGTGGCTATCCAGTTAAAATCCGACAAGCTAAGAGAAGAAGCTCAGGCAGAGAATCAAGACTTTCTCAACTCACTTGACTCCAACATGAAAAGAATAATCAAGGAGAAGGTCAAAGCCAAAACCTCCAAGATTATGACAAAAGTTGAGAAGTATGTTACCGAAACTTTGGGAGCTGAAGTGTTGGTTAGATCAACCAATCAACCTCAAACGCCTTACGCAGTAGCCTTTTCGCTTTCAGAATTTGAGTTAAAAACGATTCTCATGGATAAAATAGAGGAAAATAAATCTATTGACAGATTCGATGTTCAAAAGAATCTCTACAGAGCGTTACTCGAAGCATACAACTCTGATAAAGATCTTCTCTCCTCATATGGTGAGGTTGTGACTCTAAAGCGAGGACGTGATGATCAAGACAAAGATGAAGAACCCTCTACTGGATCAAACCGAGGGTCGAAGCGAAGAAGATCAGGCAAGGAAGAGTCATCAAGAGAAACAACTCAAAAGGCGTCAAAGTCTACAAGTTCTTCTAAAGGTGTGACCAAATCTCCACCTAAATCATCAGCCAAGTCTAATCAAGAAGAAGAGCATGAACCAAGGGTTGATGATCTGGAAGAACCACTCCATCAGGAGTTCGATACAGGAAATGATGTATCTCCTGTCAGAGAGGTAACTAATGTTGATGAACGATTGTGGAATCCATCAGGCTCTCGAACTCCTGATCGTGAATGGAACCAAACAAAGACGGTTGACGACCGACCTCCTCAACAGTGGATGACTAAGTTGGCATAAGCTTCAGGCACAACATCCTCGTTTAATGAGTTTCTGGCTACTCCTATCGATTTCTCTGCTTTTATAATGAATCGGCTCAACATTCAAAATCTAACTCAAGATCTGTTGACCGGTCCAACATATGATCTCATTAAAGGCACGCGCAAGAGTGTTGTAGAGTTAGAATACCATCTGGAAGAAGTATTCAAAGCTACCAATGATCAGTTAGATTGGCATAATCCTAAAGGAAGACCGTATCCCCATGATCTTAGCAAGCCACTTCCTTTAATTCCGGATGCACGAGGTCGTCAAATCATCCCCTATGATCACTTCATCAACAATGATCTCGAATATCTAAAAGGAGGAAGCTCAAGTCATAAATATACAACTTCAATCACTAAGACAAAGGCTGCTGATTACGGTCACGTTAAATAGATTTAAGACAAGATTCCTATAAGTACATAGAGTGAGGTACAAGTTGTCTATGACAAGCATGCCTACTGGGGAACATATCATTGGGGACCAAAACGTCAAAGATTCTATGGATATGCTACCAACATGGAAACTTCGAAAGACGTCTATTCAAAACACAGGATTATTGCTGTTACAAGTCTTAAGATCATGGAATTCTTTGGTTACACACATTTGGAAGAGATCATAGTTTGAAGACAAGATGATAAGCTCTACAAGTTTCGAGAGGGCGACTTCAAAAGACTTCGTCGCGAAGATATTGAAAATAGTCTTAAGTTACTACAGGCAGTACTAACTTACTCTAGCAGTATTAACTGAATGATTTAGTACTGGCAGTTGTAATCTTGAGCAGTACGAACTGTTTTCTTTTAGCAGTACTAACTGTTGGCTTAGCAGTTTTAACTCATCTATTGGCAGTACTAACTCTGAAGTGTTTAATTCCTAACAACTGTGTACTTCGGATATCTGGGCTTTATACATCAAGACTACTTGATGAGGCTTGCAAGAATGTTCTGTATCTACTAAAGAAAGGATTGCTGGTTTAAGGGGAAGCTAAGACAACATCAACACCGACATCACCAACCACACAAGCTCAAGTTACATATGTATCTGAATCTGTTTCATAGTCGAAGTTTGAAGCAAAGACTTTTGTAACTTGGAAAGAAAGTTAAAGCAATGCCGAAGAGTGCTTGGACAGAGAAAGATCAGATTGACAAACTTCTTGAAAGAAAGAAGGTTAATGAGGAGCTTAGAAAAGTTCGTTGGTGGGAGATTATACGAAGGAGACCTACGGCTGCTACAAAGGACCATATGATTTCAACATATGATGTTCTCATCATTCAGGTCAAATCTTCGTATATAATAAACATGTGAATTTGTATATATGTAGTGTAGACTTATGGTGATAATAAGGAGTGCTCGAGTACAAAATTTTCAAGAATTTCTTAGTAAATTCAAAAAATTTCAAATTATTGTACTCAGCACTATCTTATATACCCTCATAAATTGAGGGGGAGCATTAAAATGTTCCTCATAGATAGTATATAACATTTTTTTCCCCGAAAGGTTAATCAATTGATATCCAAAATATCAAGGGGTTAACATCTTGGATAAGGGGAGAAAATGTGATTAACCTGGATCTAACTTGTATTGAAAGATGTGATCAAATAAAATGGACTTAATGCACTCCACACCTAGCATGTACTACGATTACGATGCACATGTTAAGGGGGAGCTTTTAGTGATAATGAAAAACTCTCAAAGTGTAAACCTTTTGATATTTATATCAAACACTTTGATTGAACTTTTCAATGATTTTGGTTCTGATCGTGATGGAATACTCAAAAGACCGACCATGTACTTTAATTTATGGAGATATAAGGTGGTTAGGCATAGGTATTCAAATCCCATGATCCAACCAGAACCGAAGGGATCTACCCAGGGATATCCACTAGTTAGTGTAGAAGTCCTTAGGTATGATAAAAGGAGTAAAGTAAGATTAAGGGAAGAATGCAGACTGAGATGGAGCTAACACTGGAACAAACCCAACAAGGTGTTAGTTATGAAGTCTCGGTAAGCATTGAAGGGGTTGAAGAATGAAAAAGAAATGTAAAGATAAAGGGTGAAAAGAAAGAAGCCCTCCATACACTTAGGCAGAAACCGGGTCAATACATAAACTGTCGGAAACACTAAGATGTTGTCCGACATTGAAGACAGTCATGGACCCAGTGACGCTATGCACAACCCTTCCCAGCCACTCAAAGTCGGAAAGACTTTGTTTCAAAACTCACGGAGATTCACACATTTCTATCAACTCTCTCACTCCGAGTTAGTTGATATTGAAAAGGTGGCACTCAGCTCCAGCCTCCGATCACTAAAATCAAAGTGCACTATTGAGTCTAGAGCCAAAAGAGATCATCCATAAATCTCATTAGGACACTTGTCAAATTAAATCTGTTAAGTCGCACAATGTGAATAACAAGATATATACTAAGAGTCCTTCGCATTATCCTTGTGATTTTGCCAGAACATCTGAGTGATATCATTCACAATGAAGATGGAAATCCTGCTTGAGCCAACATCAAACAAGCTCATGGTAGGTGACTTGTGCGATTCTATACGAATCAAACTTGTGACAACTGGAAAGAAACGATGGTGCGATTCTATAAGAATCAAACTTGTTCCAGGTTATGAATTGACGATTGATGATGAATTTTTGAAATGATCAACACTTTCGATGTGTCACAAAACCACTTTAGCAAGTGACACGTCGATTGATTTTCAAATCGATTTTTCTATTTCAATCGGTGAGATAGTAACTCACTGGTTCACTCTTATCGTGCTGTCTGCTTTGAGACGTTCCGATAATGAGAACATGCTGAGTTTGATGAATCTAATGCAAATGTGTTAGAAAGATTCTATACTTCAGCTGGAAATCCTGTCAAGGAGATTCTTCTTAAATTGAATCTACCTGATCACAGGTCGATCCTCACGGATTCGAAGGTTACTCCAACCAAACACGGACGAATGACAAAGCCATATTCGTCCCCCCGCTTTATTGCTAACTGTTTTAATGCAGGATACTTAAAGATGGTGGTGAAGGTACCTGATTCCAGCTGACTCACAAGATTCATAACCACATGCTCATACCCGACCGACAAACATAAAGACATCATGAAAGCTCAAGTACATGTTTCAAGACTTCCGCTACTCTGATACCGAACGTCTTTCTCGAAGTGACGAAGTGTTAAAGTTAAAGAATTTCAAGAAAGATGCAACATTAAAGCTTTCCAAGTCAACAAATCAAGAATGGTATGAGCATGTCGGTCCAGAAGTCACAAGATCACAAGATGACAAAGTCACAAGATGGCGAAACGAGATTATGCTTGGTTGATGATCTCACAGTGCTCAAGATCACATCTCCACTTACAAGTAAAGATAAAGGAACAAGCTCGAGCCTAAAGTCAAAGATTACTACAACATATTCACAAGAGAAATGAAGTTTACGAGCTAAAGACTAAGAGATATAGCATAGTATGCTAGGTTTAAATTTTGTAAAATGGAGTGACCTCCCTTAGGGGGAGATTGTTGGAAACAAGAAAAGTATCGGTCACTTCCAAGTTGTAATAGTCTTAGCCCGTAGTATGTTATATGATTAGTCTAGTAAGCTAGTCTGGCCCAAGGCCCATGGAAAGCCCGTTAAGGCCCATGGCCGGCCAAGTATGTAGTTTATATACCCTCTCCATGCCTTGGAGAGGGTGGTTGGTTGTTTCATTTTCTTACATTTCACACATATATTCAATATTACTTTCTCTCTCTAGAATCCTTCCAACCCACTCCTCTCTCTAGTTCTTGCATAATATCATTAAAGATTACTAGTATTCTACAGCTTGGACAGAGAAAGATCAGATTGATAACTTCTTGAAAGAAAGAAGGTTAATGAGGAGCTTAGAAAAGTTCGTTGGTGGGAGATTGTACGAAGGAGACCTACGGCTACGACAAAAGAACCATATGATTATATCATATGATGTTCTCATCATTCAGGTCAAACCTCGTACATAATAATCTTGTGATTGTATGTATTGTAGACTTTATGGTGATATTAAGGAGTGCTTGAGTACAAAGTTTTCAAGAATTTCTTAGTAAATTCAAAAAAAATCAAATTATTGTACTTAGCACTGTCTTAAATACCCTCATAATTTGAGGGGGAGCATTAAAATGTTCCTATTAGATATTGTGTAACATTTTGTCCCCGAACATTTAATCAATTGATATCCTAAATATCAAGGGATTAACATTTTGGATAAGGGGAGAAAATATGATTAACCTGGATCTAACTTGTATTGAAAGATGTGATCAAAATAAAATGGACTCAATGCACTCCACACTTAGCATGTACTACGATTACGATGCACATGTTAAGAGGGAGCTTTTAGTGATAATGAAAAACTCTCAAACTGTAAATCTTTTGATATTTATATTAAACACTTTGATTGAACTTTTTAATGATTTTGGTTTTGATCATGATGGAATACTTAAAAGACCGACCATGTACTTTAATTTATGGAGATATAAGGTGGTTAGACATAGGTATTCAAATCCCATGATCCAACCAGAACCAGAGGGATCTACCCAGGGATATCCACTAGTTAGTGTAGAAGTCCTTAGGTATGATAAAAGGAGTAAAGTGAGATTAAGGGAAGAATGCAGACTGAGATGGAGCTAACACTGGAACAAACCCAACAAGGTGTTAGTTATGAAGTCTCGGTAAGCATTGAAGGGGTTGAAGAATGAAAAAGAAATGTAAAGATAAAGGGTGAAAAGAAAGAAGCCCTCCATACACTTAGGCAGAAACTGGGTCAATACATAAACTATCGGAAACACTAAGATGTTGTCCGATATTGAAGACAGTCATGTACCCAGTGACGCTATGCACAACCCTTCCCAACCACTCAAAGTCGGAAAGAATTTGTTTCAAAACTCACGAAGATTCACACATTTCTATCAACTCTCTCTCTTCGAGTTAGTTGATATTGAAAAGGTGGCATTCAGCTCCAGCATCCGATCACTAAAATCAAAGTGCACTATTGAGTCTATAGCCAAAAGTGATCATCCATAAATCTCATTAGGACACTTTTCAAAATTATGCTTGCTATCTCACACAATGTGAATAACGAGAAAATATAAAGAGTCCTACGCATGATCCTTGTGATTTTGCCAGAACATCCGAGAGTGATACTATCACAATGAAGATGGAAATCCTGCTTGAGCCAACATCAAACAAGCTCATGGTAGGTGACTTGTACGATTCTATATGAATCAAACTTGTGACAACTAGAAAGAAACGATGGTGCGGTTCTACAAGAATCAAACTTGTTCCAGTATATGAATTGACAATTGATGATGAAACTTTTGAAATGATTAACACTCTCGATGTGTCATAAAACCACTTTAGCAAGTGACACGTCAATTGATTTTCAAATCAATTTTTCTATTCAATCGATGAGACAGTAACTCACTAGTTCACTCTTATCGTGTTGTCTGCTTTGAGACGTTCCGATAAAGAGAACATGCTGAGTACGATGAATCTAATACATATGTGTTAGAGAGATTCAATACTACAGCTGGAAATCCTGTCAATGAGATTCTTCTTAAATTGAATCTACCTGATCACAGGCCGATCCTCACAGATTCGAAGGTTACTCCAACTAAACACGGGCGAATGACAAAGCCATATTCGTCCCTCGGATTTATTGCTAACTGTTTTATCGCAGATTCACATAAAGATGGTCATGGAGGTACCTGGTTCCAGCTGACTCACAGAT
>BQNB010085382.1:0-28490 GCA_026074375.1 Tanacetum coccineum | reverse complement strand
AAAATATTTCTTATCACCAATAAGGAAAGATTTTCTAGATTTGGGAAGATTTGAAAAGATTTGGGAAGATTGTTTACTTATGGTTAATCTTATTTTGTCTTTACATGATTAATATAACTAGCTTATAATTAATCATGTGTTAGCTTAAATTATTTGATTAGAAAAAAATTATGCAAATGATAATATTTTTCTTTGATCATTAACTATGTTTAATAATGCCTTATTCATACCTTAAGTGATTTGTCGGCGTCAAGTCAACTTTCGACTAAATAACTTGTTTACGTAAACTTTTACGTAGTATGACATTATATTTGTTATTATCAAAACATGAAGATCATTAAATATAAATATCGTTTTTGCGCGAATATTTGTATTAACAATCTCTCCCTTTTTGATGATGATAAAATATAAACTCGTGCTTATTTAAAAGTTACTAAATAAGTATTTAGTAGATGAGTTTACATATCTTCTCCCTCTATTTGTAGAAGCAAAAAGTGTTGTAGAGGCTGTTCTTGCAAGTCTTATTTTTGACGAATGCTAAGTCACATGGTTACGAATGCAAAGTAATAAAAAAATAACAACAAAATTGCAAGTTGGTATGTGCTTAATTACACATACCATTCTCCATTAATAACGGACTTAAAAGACTAAAAACATACCAAAAATATATTGTATTTGTATGTTTACATTTGTGTTGTGCAGGAAACGGATATTCAAGAAAAGAAACAAAAAGAAAGCCAAAACCAAGCACGAAATGGAAAGGACAAAGTCGAAGTCGCGTATTGCATATCCAACTACCATATAATCCAACAGCTCCCACTTGGGAGTTGGAGTAGCAGACAGCCCATACACTAACGACGGAAACGTCTAGCAACACTCACATTCGTTTTTAAAACTAGAAGTGTCTGAGATCAAGTTTCATAAACATTCTCAGTAGCATGGTTATTTTGTCTTGCTATAATCATCCCTTTGTTCAAATACCGTTAAACCATGAATATGGATCCAAGCTCAACCCTAGCCAGGGGCTCTGCCCCTTGGACCCTGCTACCAGGGGCGCTGCCCTCGGACCCCCGTCATTCGGGGCTTCGCCCCGAATGATAATCATAATAACGCCATACAAATGTGCACTCCGCACAACCCCGACTTGTTGAACATTTATCATGATTACACATTGGTCAACCAAGTCAATCCATTACACTTAAATCATATTGGTGACGCAAAATCACCAACAATTTTGAGCGGCATTGTACATGTTGTCATACCGTAGTATCTCTGATCTGTTTGCCTGACGCTGCAACATGAAGAAAGCTTGAGGAATAACCATGATCTTGATAAACTTAAAAAAGTTGAGTTTCATTTTGTTAGTTGACACTCAGAGGGAAAATTACATCGGTTGGGTACAAAAATTAGCGGTTTGTATTAGACATGGGCAATTATCAATAATATTGTTTAGGTTTAGGAACGGTTTCTGGGTCACCAGTGGACACATGTCTGAAAGATGAAGAAGATGATGACAACTGCTAGCTTTTTACAGGTAAGACTGTCAACACACGACCACACAAGGCTGTTGTGAAAGCAAAAAGATCACACAGAGTTACCAATTCTCACTTAAGCTGCAGGAATACAGGTAGTCACATAATTAACGCTGCAAGACTACATATATTTTGGAAAAAATCTGGAGCAGCTCTTGAGGTGCTGGGAATTTTGATGTATCGTAAAAAAGACTTCCCAATGTAGCTTATAAGTAAAATAGAGTTGCTTAGACATTAGAAAAAGTATGATTTCGGAGAAGAGAAAAAAGTCCTCCGTCTTCCGTCATATTTTTAGGTAATGTTTGACGTCCTTTGTGTTGGGATTTTAGATCTAATTAACAATTAAACATATCACGGGTACGCAGCGGAAAGATCAAAGCACGTATACAACTTTATAATTAACAAAGGATTGAAGATGTGTACCTTTTAGCAATTAACGATAACCACCGTCTTCAATATACGCGTGTGTATAACACCACGCGAAACCACCAAGGATAAAAAGAATAATTCCTCTAAGTATCCACACACAATACGTTCTTAACAAACAACGAAGTATGCTAGTACTAGTAGTGATTAGCAAACGATTATCTTCGTTCTTGAATCAATCAACACACGAATGAACACCTTGATAGTGTTTCGATCTTCAAACTAAAACCCTAAGGTTGTTTGAACCAATCGCACAATCAAGGAAAACAAAACTGCCTTTGTAGTAGTCAAACACGGGGTGGGGGGGGGAAGGTGGGGGAGATGGGGGGGTGGCGAAGTTGGGTTGGGGTTGGAGGACGTGAGAGATGCACATCCAGTTTCTGATCTATGTGAGAGTCTGATACGTGTACGTGGTGCGTAACACGATCAGGTGCGTGGGGTACTCAGACCCAACAATGTAGCTATATTCTTACTATGTCAGAACCAATAGCTTCTAGCAGGCGATCACAGGTGCAGAGCAGGAGCGCGCAACTCGAAGGCGTGGTGTGTATGAAGGTACTGGTATACTCAGGTGGACACGGTCGGAGGATTATGCGACAGAGAACACTATACTACCATAACAGATTTAAGTGTCTACTTATGGGTTACGATGAGTCTGTGTAGCCGATAGGGAGGAGCAGGAATTTAACTAACGTGAGTGTCTACACAACTCGGCAAACGATGGGTGTGGGGTTGTTCAATGCATCGAGTATTCTACATGAGCAGTATTAAGTAATTTACTGAGGCGACTCTAGAAAGCTGCGGGTAAAGTGATGTATGGTATCATTAGACATCCTTTCTATTACAAGGTTCTGCAAACAACACACACAAAGAGAATAGGAGGGAAGGGACACACCTCAGAAGCCTCCTTTTAATCTTAGCGCTATATTTATCTTGTAGAGTGGCTCATTGGGAGTCTCTGGCGTCAGAGTCGCCGAGCGATGGGCCCTAGAAGTACATTATAGGGTGTGGTAGTCACATGGTACCGAACTACTCTACATTGTAGTGGTGGGCGAGAACGCTATATGCGCGCAGGATCCTTATATAACTATACACTAGAAAGATGAGATTCACTCAAATATGGTTGATCCGTAGCATCGGATCTCTTCAGGCGTATCTGACGGGAAGGGGCATAAACTCGATCTGCTGGTGTTTATGCTTATAACACATCACACTTTTATTTAAGCTGAGTTTCCGCGAAGACAACATAGTATTTTACTTCAATACAGATAGCTAGGAAATTTTATTTATGAATTTACTACATATAACGTAGTGCGTCCCCGAGTTTGGGTTTGGAGGGTCACTAGGAAATAGATAGATATGCGCTCGGACAGATTCTAGGGGACGCGAGAGTAATTATTCAACATTTGAGTATAATATCAGATTATGAGTCAGTCTATACTCTCTAGGAGCTATCTCATCAGCTGATGAGTGCGCAGGGTTGATGAGTGTGTGTGGTTGGCGATACAGAGCGCTTGAATTGTACGCAGTTGTGTTAGACACGGTGAGTCACTATCTCAGGGCAATCTCACTGCCAATGACTGCAACAGAAACATCTTTCGAGAGGTGGGAGTGTGATGGGTAGGAGTCACACTAATGAGTCAAACGGACACATGGATGACTCTAGTAGCTAGGGAAGGTATAAGTCAAGGCATGCTATACACAAGACTGTCAGCTAGAATATTATATGCGCGATTAGCTAGTAGTTTGTTGATATCAATAAGAATGTTTAGATGAGTATGAGAGAGATAACAAACTTCTGAGCATCAGCCACATGAGTACTTATTCATAGATGATGAAGTCTGACTTTCTAGGCGTCATATTCCGGATAGAGCGAGATTATACTCTCTAGATTCGATAGATACTCCACGTGAGTTTAGAACTGCTCATGGAGCACAGCACAAGGAGTATCTCCTGAGTTTTGCAGTATGGCCAATCAACACGCGATAGGCGTAGAAGGGGAGTGGTGGTCGATTAGTGACCATTACGTAAAGTGAGAGGTGTCCGTCTGAGACACCCTTCACGTCGACACATCATGCATACTCTTAGTATGTCATCATGAATCTAACATAATCATCGAGAGTATTATTACAGCTCAATGTGTAGCCCAAGAGATTTTCCAGTAGAGAGGTTGTCAGAGAATCACGAGATCGTAAGCAGCGTCATATCCCGGGAACTCATGTATCTTCACAGCCTGGTTATTCGTAGCAGAGAAGAACTTCAGACTGAGAAATCAGCGGGGGAGACTGGTGGCACACAGACAAACGCATCATATGCATGTTATTTGACCTAGCTACAACGACGCTAATGAGCAGCAAGGACTATTCTCTAGAGTATTACAAAACTAGGAAAGAGCGTACACACTTCTACAATTAGACATGATAAGTCTATTAATGAGACTCGTGACAAACGGAGAGGATATGCGCTTCGTAGTGATGGTCTGCAAGGGCATACTTGCGTATGAGTTTATTTAGGGACAGTAACGTGTCTCTTCAAACAGCTGCGAGTGTATTCATAATCAGGGATGAACACATCAGTAGATGAGTTATTTGAGTTGTGGGACGACTTTGGCCGCAACAACAGGATATTCTACTTATATATATAGTGTATAAACAGCGCTAGATCACTCTATCACGATAGATTGGTCGGTCTATCACACTGAGAGAGCCGAGAGGAGTTGGTTTCTATCCACGCGTAACTGTGTTTTACACACAGAAACCACACTTTATGATGATGAATTACGAGGGAGAGGAGCGTGCACAATTATACATTAAGACACCATGGTGTTGTGACATGTCATATTTGTACAGAGGCTCTCTAAATATGCATCTCTTATATTTCCAATTGGTCGACAGAGCTTGAGGTTATCTATATAGTCGCAAAAACAATATGACGCGAGCGGGTATTATACATTATCATAAGAAAGAATTCATTGGTCTAAGTACACGAGCTCGACTATATACTTTGCCTCTATTAGCGTAGATCAGACTCATCAGTATCGAGCTTAGACATAGACTTATACACTAGCTGCGACAATGTATGCTTTATCAGTTTCAACTATAACTATTCTAAATATAAGTGATGTACAAATTGCAAGTCATGGATGCATTATATAACTTACTTTCAGCATTTATACGTACTCAGACTATATGATCATGTCCAAACAGTGCGGAGTTCAATTTAGAGTCAGGTTGCACTGATATCTTTAGGACAGTACATATAGCGACAGATACGTATCGAGACGGCGCCATTCAGAGCGACACGTCACACGGACGAGCATAGAGATCCCTTTGTTGTGTTGAGACTGCTACGAGGAGTAGTGAGTATATATGTTTTGAGGAAGGCGACTTCTTTGCAATCGGGCGCAGTTTAGATTTGAGGACTTAGCAAAATGACAAAGATTAGGCATGTAGTTGAAAATTATCCCGCAAAATATCTAAGAGCCTCGTAGGTGAGTGAGGGGAGTGTCAGAGGACTCTATGAGGTCCTCTTAAGTCCGCCTAGAATATCCTCACTTTCTATCTTTGCGTGTCATGAAGTAGGCGGAGTCTTGACTCATCGCAGCTATCCGGGAAGGGAGGCAGCACTCAATACTCTGAGCTGTTCTTCTCTTGAGAGGGGGCGGCTGAGCAAATTGTGTGTCGAAGTTGATACGTAGTGATGGTGTCTTTATAGCTTCTAATGAGAGCGGGCGGAGTTACAAAGTGGACTGCTCCGCGGACGCCTGCGAATAAAGAGACATGCGGTCAACGATGGCGGGCGATGAGACTCTATCTATTTGTCTGGAGTGATAGTATGGTGTGTCACTAGCACAATCTTCGAGTCACATCAATGAATACGCAATTCAGCAACACTGAGTGCTACTAAGCAACTCTCGTATATAGTTCAGCTCGCTGTGGAAGGACTCCACCGCACTGAAACTCTCTAGGAAGACCTCTAATGCTATCCTGACTTCAGGTTCTTTCCTTATGAGTTCATACCTGATGACATGAGTCATAAGATAGTGTTCGTATATAACACTCGATGTCACGACAGACGCTAGACGACACACACACTACACTATACATTGCTCTTTGTAGATAGTGACTCTTCCAGGACTTTGTATAATGAAGACATTATCTCAGTCTGACAAATACACAACACTTCTGAGCGGATGTCTAGGCTACACAATATCTTATAACGTGGCAATGGACGCGTATGGGGTTAGCCGACACCTAAAGAGAATTGTGGGAGAAGCATATAGAGGGATTATAGCGCATATCTTCACCTTAGTCTTCTATGAGGGTGGTTTGAGGATACGGGTGGGGCACCGATACTAGTTACTAGTTGTATCAGCTGCGAAGTATGCTGGCACACTGAGGTGGCTCTTGAGTGACAGTATGACATCAACTCGGGTTTATAGGTACATTCACGCATCAGAGTGTTATGGATGATTCTCGTACTTTAAGATACATTATACCATTGTTCCTGTGTGGCGATATATTTTTGTGACGGCAGTAGCGGAATTCAGTCTTGTCTCGAGTGGGGTAGTTTGTAGTGTTAGGGGTGAGCGCGGACTAGCACGCTAAAGTGATCTATTATGTGAGGAATTATATCAAATTAAATCAAATATGTGGCTGGTACCCCAGCAGAGAGACTTGTTCAGGAGAAGAAAGAGAGCGCCTATTATACGGCGCATAAACATATACTGTTGCTTCAGCACTGTATCTAATTTATGCATTGGATCTGTAGCAGAGGTGTGGGAATGTATGTCCCAGATACTGACTTTATGGAGGGGCTAGCTGGACACTTAGTTACAATCATAGGAACAGAGGGACACATACAGTCATTACATGACAGCTCCTGTCTCGTTCTTAGGGATATACGAGAGCTGCAAATATAGAGATACACGTACGATCGAGGCACATACAGGTGTGGTAGTCAAAAAGTATCCGAGTGCTCACTGAGGAATAGACACACAATATAGGCCATGCTCTCACTCTAGCTATAGTAGCACATTCTATATCAAATATGTTGTTGACTGTCGTATATGATTACACAAATCTCGATAATGATAGGGGAGTGACTGATATGCTACGACTCATATTATGCAAGACATATACTATCTAGGATCAGAAGATGCTGTGAGGTCACGTCTAGACACACATCACATATTCTGAAGTGGGTGGGATGACACACTACAAGAAAGTGGCTTTTCGCTAGTACAAAGTATAGAAGACATAATGACTCAAGTCACAGGGTGGTTTTAGAGTGACATCACATTAGACTATGCCATTACACACGCATAGTAGACCTATAGAACTCAGAGTCTCACAGTCGATACACAAGAGGTAGATAGCGCTGCATACCTGTCGTCTATATTAGTGACGAGTGCTGAGTGAACTGAGTGAATGATATACATTACTATGCGAGTACCTATACACTTTAGAGGAGCGCCGCTACACGTAATCTAGAGGAGTACACAGATATAACCTGCTGTGCGTTAGCGACACGCAAGACTATCATCTAAACAAGGGGGGGGAGAGTGGTGAATTATCTCAGTACCCCAGTTGTATGGGGCGACAAGATATATTTAGTCGGATTGAGACACGATCACATAAGATTACCACTTTCTGTACTCTACAGCGAGTTGAGGACGTATTGCATGGAGAAAACAAAGGTGAGTAGCGGTGAGAGATAGTGAGCTCCTCTTATCACCGAGAGGTATGAGTATTCTATCATAGTTACGATGTGCTGTATTACGTGGCAGAGTAATAGACAGACTAGTTCGCGAATATGCACAGATGTTATAATTACGTATCTAGTGAGACAGACTGAATCTCTACATTGAGCACTAATCTTGCGTCTGGTAGGCTACGAGAGGGGGTATGATAGATCTTTATATACAAGGACTCACAACTCGCTAGTCCTAGTGGCGCGAACGATACACTAGCATACAATTGTAAGGACGCGATACACAACGATGTCAGAGCGCTTGCTCACTTACTCGCACAATCTGAGTTGGGTAGTATAGGCTGGTGAAACACTGGATTTATGGACATCTCTCCGTATTACCGTGAGTGTGGTTGCAAGGAACGCATACACGCTTTAACATAAGACGATTCTCGCGTCTGCGACTCTTGGAAGTAATACTCGGCAAGTAAGGTGAGTATCTGTGGGGATCTGATCATGCTAGTGCGATGGTTGGACTGTTGCGTATCATCAGCGGAGAGAGAGGGTAGCACACACGTCCAGTTCTTTAACATCGGGTAAGCATACAGTAAGGAGAGAGGACAGGTGAGGGTGTGAGATTCTTCACTAAGAAGTATAAAAACTCAGTGAGGGACGGAACAGTCACGTTGGGGATTTGGGGGGCTTGACGGAATTAAGGGTTTGATAGACCTCACACTGCTTAGTTGTAGACTACGTCATCACGCGAGAGTGGTATACTGATGCTCTAGGTAGAGGTGCGTCTGCCATTCGTCGTGTACTGATCTCATCTAAGAGGACACATCTATCTAGTAACTCGACTCACTACTCACAGTTACAGGTGTTATAGGGTGTAATATGTGTTGTTACGAGTCTATTTTATCACACATGGTCGATAGACACATGCACGCGGGAAACACGAGGCGGCACGGACCTACACAACTGTACAGCATTATAGTTATGAGATGACAGAGGTGGGCGCACCGATAGGATGGAAAGTAGACAGTTCTATGTCATTAACAAGATCTGAGATTGTGAGGCGCTAGACACGATGTAACAATATGTCTGACATGGAGTTAGATGAGATGAAGGTAGAGGATGACGAGTGAGTCTAAGACGCGTGAGAGAATGTGTTACGACGATCTAGCGCGCATGGAGCTTATACGATGCATTTGGCATATCAAAAGGGAGGGTCGGAGTTAAAGATTGAGATTATTATTTAACATTGAGAGTTGGAGGACATATAGTCCATTACTCAGTAGCCGTTCTTCAAACTGAGATGAGTGTGGTCGAGAGATCACGGTGTGAGAGTGGTCTAGGTAGAGGCGAGCATATGAGTCGGGCGGGTGGTAAGTAGGGAAGATATGTTGGTTGCAGGACACGGTGAACTGTTGAAGATACGTGACGACAGTATTCACAGATCTGATAAAGGAGATGACGTGACGAGGGGTGAGGTGGTGTAGAGTGACAGGTCACGACGCGTGTTATAAGAAGAGTGGTGCTATTCGGTGAATATTTAGCACGCGGTAGAGGTATAGAGGGTCACAATATAGTATCGTATGGAGTAGATGACACCATTAGACAGGATATGATAAGTCAGCTCTAGTAAAGGGGTAATATTATAACAGTGACCCAGTAGGTTTTTGTGAACTACGGTGTATTAAGCAGTGAGATGTTTACACACTATCACAGTAAGAGGCTCTAAGGAGCGCAACTCATGACTAGAGCACATGGGTTGTATAATATCAAGTCATCAGGAGTTCTATTATGATGAATCTCACAATTGGAGTACATAGGCTTTGTTGACTACTTTATCTCTGCTACACTGTTATGTAATGGTTGAATATTGGAACACTATTCATAATTGTACGAGGATAGTGTCAGTGAAGCAACAAAATGTGACATGGATCAATATGGGAAATATGGAGGTCTAGTTTAGCTACTGTTAAAATTATGAATAAGGTGATTTTGATGGCGAGCGAAACATATTCTTACTGTACGTTACAAGTCATGAGAGAGATTAGAGTAGGATGGTAGGATAGTGATCGTATAGAAGTAGACGAACAGACGGGAGACACAAGCACACACAATCTTGAGCGCGAGGGAGAATGAAGTATTGTTAGATATGCATGTTAAATCAAGACAAGTAGATGGATGATATAGTTTATGGGTAGTCATCGTATAGTATAAGGAATCACTAGGAGGGGCGAGAACACATAGAGTTCATTAGTCATTACATGAGGTCAGTGTATATTAGTGTGTCATATATTAGATTGATGAGATCACTTTGTACTGTAGTAATGGTCTAAAAATTGTATATTAGCTATTGAGGAGTACAAACATATGGTGGTGATTCTGTGGATGATGGGTGTGATATAATTTATAAATAGAATTATACATTGATATCAGAGAGTGTATCATACATCACACATAGATACTGAGTGACTAGTCAATCTACAAATTAATAAATAAACACTATTAGTTCAATTGAGACAGATAGCATTACACAATTACATACAACATTCTCGCTTTACAACTCACCATGGAGACAACAAATTCTATTCTATCACCTACACGATATAAACGGACAGAGCAACTAAGGAAACAAAATCACCATTCTACGTTTATCACAAAAAACAAGATGAACACACAGTCTATGACATAAACCACATTGTCTAGAATTCTAATCTCGAACAGGTAACACATAGATGACAAAATCATTAAGTCATTAACACTATCTCCTCTGTGTCTTCTAGGATTATAGAGATGTACGTTGCAAGCGACACACGATTTCACATACATACTGATCATTCCGAGAAATCACGTCTGGGATATTACATAGGAATGTAGACACAGTCCATCCGTCTGTTTCTGTTCGACTACTTATGATCTAAATCGCTGACTAACCCATAGGTCTTGACACACACTAACAATGATATATATATCTCTTCTCTCTCTCTCTATATATCGGTTTACAACCAGGATTTATGTAGGGATAGCAAAGTGAGTAATTGGTGAAGAGACCGGAAGGGGGGAGGGCGGGTTGGGGCATAGTGAAAAATTGAGTTCATTTTTCTTCAACTACGGGGGGTGGGTCAAGGCGGAAGATAAACAAGACAGTTCCTCTTCTAAGGAGACCCACCTCCTTGCAGTGGTGGCAGGTGGTCATGCCTTTGCTGGGTTCCTTTAGCAGAGTTTTAGGGTTTTAAAGCTAGGGAATAAAACTTGTTTGTCCATTTCCCGTTGCACATTAGTCTTTACCCTTCCTTTAGCTTTAAGCATTTCTTTTGGATTTCCAGGATTTTAACCACCTTTCATCCATCATTACTATGTGGTGTTTTAGCATTCTTTGGTATACCTTTTTTCATACATCAATGAGCATACATCGTAGTTCACCAATTGTTTCCCTCCCCCATGTTATCATATATTGAAATTCTCACAAATCTCGCAAAATCTTTAGTAAGGCCATTTAAGATAAGACCCACTATAAGATCTTGTGGTAGCATATAGCCAAGACGTTCCAGTTGGTCTACATATCATTTAATTTGTAGAATGTATGCAGCAACTGGTTTACCCTCCTCTTGTTTGCAAGCATGGAAAGTTTGGATTAGGTCAAACCTCTCCACTCTAGCTTGTTTTTCAAACATAGCTTTAACTCTTTTATCATGTCATAGGTGGAGGATTTTCAAATTGTCTATGAAGCTCAGGAGACATACTACCAAGTATAAGACAAGCAACCTCATTATATGCATCATAAATTACATTCCATTGTGACAACACTTGTGCATTGGAATCAGCAGCAGGAGCCGCGAGTAAAGGCTGTTCAATGACAAACATTTTCTTTTCAACTCTCAAGACTAACTTAAGTTGACGAAACCAGTCATTGAAATTATTTTCAGAAAGTTTTTCTCTTTCAAACATCGACCTGAAAGCCGCGCGAAATGGATTTTTATGTTTTGAACCCCAGTATTTTTGTATTCCATCTACAAAACATAGTTAAAGTTCAAGAATTACTATTTTTCGTAATACTTCTTGAAGAAAATTAACTACCCATGTCTAATCAAATAAACAATTAATTTTTCCTAAAGGCTAGGACCATACTTGACATACCACCACCACATCAGTTGAGCTGCTAGTGATGGTGTAATCAAAAGGTAAGTTGACGATCACTAATTGCCGCTCGATGCCATTCCTAAACCAGTATAGACTCTACTTTTTACAATAATATTACTAGTAAGCAAGTTTTATCCCTCTATGCCGCGAGTTTAAGGGGGCTCACCAATAAACCAACACTTAATGTCGTCCAAATCAAAACTGTAGCGATTATGTAACACTAACGTCTCACGAAAAAGTGTATACAACACCTTGGAATTACGATCTAACAACATCTCACGTCATAGTAAAAAAGCATCTACAAGTGTTTTTACGAATTGGAATAAAAGGGTATAATATTTGTCGTGACAAATATGTACGAAGAAGCATGCATACATCTTCGTATCATAGATTTTAATAAAAACTTTACGTCCAATTAATTTATTTATTAACGGTAACACATATTTCTATACCTATCTAATGTATAAAATAGTGTTACCTTATTTAATATTGACGAATTCGTAACGAGTTTTTCAAATATAAAAATTTTATGTTTTAATCGCGGGAAAAAAATTAAAGAAGGTTTAAAAACCATTCAAACTCTAGACCATTTGCAGACTTTCCTAAATATAATACAAGGTAAAAACTACAACGTAGTCGGTATTTATAGGGTAATGGTACACTACAAGACCGAAGTCTTGAAGAGTTCATCCCGAACCTATATCCTTGCAACTAATTAATGTTGCCAAATTACGTCATTGATAAAAATAAAACATTAATTTAAAAACACATTATGAACTATAAATAGTCCATAATAAATCTGATTTTATAATAATTAGTCATGTTTGCCTTATTTTTCGAAAAACCCTTTTATTTTCTCAGAAGTCAAACTTAAAATAAAAACAATATAAACACAAAACTAATTCACATAACAATTATTCAAAATAACACTTAACAATTAAGCCATGCAAATATCAAGATATGATCCTAATTATCTAATAATTAAAACATGTATATATTCATATAAGGCTCATTCGTCCTAAAAACTCCGGCCACATCCATCGACATAATCGATTGCGTAAGCCTTATACAAATATACACCACATAGCACATAAAATTTAATCATCCTTTAGGCCCCTTAAGACATAGCCTAAGGTCTTCTCTAGCTTTTAAAGTCGTGGATCGAAAACCACATAAATTTAATGTCTATGTTTTAATTTTGATCAACAATATTGCATAAAAATTCCTTAACAATTAACAAGATTAACACACTATCCTCCATGATAAATTTTTTTTGGGGTGCATGTATTTATCATGGATTCCAAATTAACAATTAATTTAAACATAAAACCGATCAATTTACAATTTAAACATATCAAGTTTTATATATAAAATTGCATACAACCTAGAAATCGTCTAGATTAATCTTAAACCATAAAGATGAATCTTGATGCACAAAGATCGAATCTTGATGCATAAAACGCCCAAAGGGCTTAAAAAATTAATCAAGAACCCTAATTTTGTCTAATTTTATTTACTTGTAATTGCAAATTCTACACGTTGGCTCTGATACCACTGTTGAGATTTTAGATCTAATTAACAATTAAACATATCACGAGTACGCAGCGGAAAGATCAAAACACGTATAGAACTTATAATTAACAAAGGATTGAAGATGTGTACCTTTTAGCAATTAACGATAACCACCGTCTTCAATATACGTGTAGGTAAACACCATGCAAAACCACCAATGAGATCAAAAGAATTATCCCTCTTAAGTATCCCACACACAATACGTTCTTAACAAATAACGAAGTATTCTAGTACTAGTAGTGATTAGCAAACGATTATCTTCGTTCTTGAATCAATCAACATACGAATGAACACATTGATAGTGTTTCGATCTTCAAACTAAAACCCTAAGGTTGTTTGAACCAATCGCACAATCAAGGAAAACAAAACTGCCTTTGTAGTAGTCAAACACCAAACCGAAACCCTAAGGTTTACTTGGTTTGATCGTATGGCAAGGGAGGAGGAAACCAAAACCCTAACTTGGGTTTGTGGAGGTCGACGAGCAAAACATAGGCACAAGGAGAATTAAGGTTTTTATTATCTTAAAACACACACAATAATGAAAACCCTAAGCCTCCTTATATAGCTAATATTTCTTGGTGAACAAGTAACCAATCCCATCTCCACTAGGAGTCGGGTTCTCGGCCGACTACAACAAAGAGGGGCAAACCGGACCCTTCCTTTTTTCTGGTTTTGCATATTAGTTTATGTTTAAAAGATTAGTCCTTCACGTTTAACTTTTAAACATAAACTAATATTTCTTATAATCGTTTTATATATTCACTTAATATATTACTTTAATATATTAATTTATTGTTCTACATATTAACGTGTGCGTCCCCTTAGGCTTGAATAATTCCCGGACATATATAATTTATATTTGTTCATATTCTAACAGCTCCCACTTGGACATGTATAAATTATATAATAACATTGGTAAGCGTCTAGCAACACGCCAATGCTCCCAGAAACATCCAAGTGTGGTTTCATAAAAACACGGACAAAATGATTTATGAATCTACAATCCCTTTGTTTCCGATACCGTGTTAAAAATGGATATGGATCAATGTCATTCCATTATTTAACGATTCTGTTTCTCGTATATGTAACTAATCAAGATTACCGAAAATCAATGAGACAAATCTTCATGAGTTTTCGGGTATGGCCATACACACATCTGATTAATTCTACGAGGGGCCCAGTGGCATCATTCTTCAACTATTGAAGGAACAAATTCTATATTGACTACAAGTGCCAAGTCATCATGTTTCAAAATCACTTCTGAAATAGCCCTTATTAGTTATCCATTTTTCAGGATAACTTAGACTAGATCAAGAAGGATTATCCACATATGCAAGACCTACTTGCATCTCAAGTCTAAGGATTTTGTAAATAAAATCACTTACAAGATTTACTTAATGACGACGATCCATAAAGTAATATTCTTGTTGTGGGGAAAATCCAATACTCATCTTATGAATATCATGTGAGTTTGGTGGACACATCCTTAATATCTATAATATCACCAATCACTCAGAATTGTCTTAATTTAACAATATTCCCATATTGTTAATCGACAACGGATTAATTTAGAATAATAACTATTATTATTCATGGATTTAAACATGCAAATATAGGACACAATTTAAGATAAAAATAACAAAAATACCAAGTATCATTATCATAAAATAAATTGTTCAAACATCCCTTATCCAAATACTAAAACACAGATCTACATGAAACTACTAGCTAAACGAAGTCCCATGCTCCTAGCATGTTGAGTAAGCTTTCCTTTAGATAAAGCCTTCGTAAAAGGATCAGCCAGATTGTCATATGTGTGAACTTTAAGGAATCTTATTTCGCCCAGTGCAATACTCTCGCGAACATAATGATATCTCCTATGGTAGTGTTTGGCGCCTTTCTGAACTCCCGGTTTGTTAGCAAAATGAAGTGCGACTGAATTATCGCAAAACATTCTAATAGGCTCGTTTATTGTTAGTACTATACCAAGCCTTGAAATAAACTTCCTAATCCAAACAGCTTCCATCGCAGCTTCCGAAGCAGCTATGTATTCAGCTTTTGTAGCAGACATTACAATAGTACTTTGCTTGGAGCTTTTCCAGTCCACTGCGCCTCCATTCAAAATAAAGACATATCCTGTCTGAGATTTTGTATCATCTCTATCAGTCTCAAATCCAGCATCGCAATAGCAATCAACTCGAAGTTCAGCTTTTGAATTTCCACCATAAACCAAGAACACATCTTTAGTATTTTTTAAATACTTAAGAATATTTTTCATAGCGGTCCAGTGAAGTTCACATGATTCTGTTGAAACCGGCTTGTTATATTTTGCGCGAACGCAACATCAGGTCTAGTGCATCTTACTGCATACATAATGGAACCTACAGCCGAAGCATAAGGTACATTTTGCATACGCTTAACCTCTTTAGGTGTTGACGCACCTTGTGTTTTGTTCAAGTCAAGTCTTTCTTGCATGGGGATATGACCATGTTTGGAATTATCCATTTTATATCTCTTTAAGATCTTATCCATGTAAGAATTTTAACCAAGTCCAATCAATCGCTTTGACCTATCTCTGTAGATTTTGATTCCAAGAATAAATGCTGCTTCCCCTAAATCTTTCATAGAAAAACACTTTCCAATATATTCTTTTACACTTTGTAAACTTGGAATGTGATTTCCCATGATGATTATGTCATCAATATACAAGATGAGGAATGTAACATTACTCCCACTAGCCTTTTGATTTACACATGGCTCATCAAGATTTTGATCAAACCATACTCTTTTTGATTTCCTCTTCAATGTTTTATATTCCCAGCTTCTTGATGCAGCTTAAGACCATAAATGGATCTTTGAAGCTTGCATACTTTTCTGGGATGATTAGGATCAACAAAACCTTCAGGTTGTACCATATAAATGTCTTTATCAAGATAACCATTTAAGAAGGCAGTTTTGACATCCATTTGCCATATCTCATAATCATAGAACGCCGCTATAGATATGAGAATCCTAATAGCTCTAATGTCAGCGACGGGTGAGAACGTTTCTTCATAATCAACCCCGTAGAGTTAAGTATAACCCTTTACTACAAGACGAGCTTTATAGGTGTGTACAATATCATCCATGTCAGTATTTTTCTTAAAAATCCACTTACACCCAACAGTCTTACAACCAGGAGGAAGATCGACCAAGACCCATACCATATTATCTATCATGGATTGTATTTCCGCATTTATAGCATCGATCCACTTATTAGATTCTGAATCAAACATTGCAGCTTCATAGCTAGTGGTTTCATTAAGATCCCCTAGACTATGTTCCTCCTCCTCTACATTTAGACATAAGCGATTTGGAACTCGACGTGACCTTTCGGACCTACGAATCGGAATCTCTTCCTCTTGAGGTGGTTCAAAACCTTCAACCTCCATAGGAATTTCGCTAGTGATTTCAGAAGGTGATGTATCTTCATCTTGAATTTCTTCAAGATCTATGGCCCTCCCACTGACTTCTTGAGTTATGAGATTTTTCTCAAAGAACTCAGCATACCTCGCAACAACTATTTTGTTTTCAGGTGGGAAGTAAAAATAGTAACCCATTGTTTCCTTTGGGTATCCTATGAAGATACACTTAACAGATCTTTGTTGAAGTTTGTCAGGCGTATCCCGCTTCACAAGCGCCTCACAACCCCAGACCTTTAAGTAAGACAAGTTTGGAACTTTTTCATACCATAATTCATATGGAGTCTTATCAACCTTCTTGGTTGGAACCATATTGAGAATGCGTGTTGCAGACTCTAGAGCATAATCCCAAAAGGATAACGGCAGAGTTGTAAGATTCATCATAGATCGAACCATGTCTAACAAAGTACGATTTCTCCTTTCAGACACGTCATTGTGTTGTGGTGTGTATGGAGGAGTAAGCTGTTAGACAAATCTACAAGCTTTAAGATAATCTTTAAACTCTTGGCTTATGTATTCGCCATCTCGATCTGATCGAAAAGCCTTGATTGTCTTCCCGAGTTGATTTTCCACTTCATTCTTAAACACCTTGAATGTTTCAAAGACCTTATGTTTATGTTTAAGAACATAAACATGACCATAACGACTATAATCATCCGTGAATGTAATGAAGTAGCTAGCACCATGTCTTGACACATGTCTAAGTGGACCACACACATCAGTATGTATTATTCCAAAAAGATCAGTCGCCCTTTCGGGACGATGTGGAAACGATTTCCTTGTCATCTTGACCGATAAACAAGATACGCATTGATCAAATGACTCATCATCTGTTGATTTTAAAATCCCTTCTTGTTGCCGCTTTTCAATATGTTTCTTACTTAGAGGAGCAAGACGGCAGTGCCATAGATAAGTTGAGTCCAAATTATGTTTGGCTCTTTTAGTGCTAACATTATAAATAGAATTAACATTTGGTACAAGATCATGCATATCAATTTCATAAATACAATTACTGGGAATAGCATTAAAATAATGAACATTGTTCTTAGAAACTAAAATTCTAAAATCCGTAAAACACTGGACAAATACATTTTCTACTAAACGGTGAACTAAAACAACACCTCTAGTTATAGAAGGTGCATAATGACAATTGTCTAAACAAAAACTAAGTCATAACTTCCAATAGCTTCTACTTGTGCACGAACACCATTGCCCAGGTACAAATATAGTGCTCCTTGTTTCAGCTTCATTGCTTCTCTAAACCCCTGTTTTGTAATACAAACGTGAGTACCACAACCAGTGTCGTACACCCAGGATTTATTAGGGAAAGCAAATAATTATATTGTGAAGATACCTGAAGAACTGGCAGAGCCAACTTGCTTCTTTTTCTTCAACAACTCAGCAAGATAAACAAGATAATTCCTCTTCTAATGACCCACCTCCTTGCAGTGGTGGCAGGTGTCATCCTTAGTTGGGTGCTCTTTAGCAGAAAGTTTAGGGTTTTTAGGCTTAGGGATATAAACTTGTTTTTCATTTCCCTTGCCATTATCTTTACCCTTGCCTTTAGCTTTAAGCGTTTTTTTTTAGATTTCTAGATTTTACCACCTTTAATCATCATTACTTGTGGTGTTTCGGCCTTCTTTGGTAAACTTTTTTCATACTCAAAGAGCATAGCATGTAGTTCACCAATTGTTTCCCCCATGTTATGCATATTGTAAATTCTCACAAATCCCGCAAAATCTTTAGTAAGGCCATTTAAGATAAGACCAACTATAAGATCTTGTGGTAGCATATAGCCAAGACGTTCCAGTTGATCTACATATCCTTTCATCTGTACGACATATGCAGCAACTAGTTTACCCTTCTCTTGTTTGCAAGCATGGAAAGCTTGGATTAGGTCAAACCTCTCCACTCTAGCTTGTTTTTCAAACATAGCTTTAAGCTCTTTTATCATGTCATATGGTGGGGAGTTTTCAAATTGTCTATGAAGCTCAAGAGTCATACTACCGAGTATAAGACAAGCAACCTCATTATATGCATCATAAATTGCATTCCATTGTGACAACACTTATGCATCGGAATCAGCAGCAGGAGCCGTGGGTAAAGGCTGTTCAATGACAAACATTTTCTTTTCAACTCTCAAGACTAACTTAAGTTGACGAAACCAGTCATTGAAATTATTTCCAGAAAGTTTTTCTCTTTCAAACATCGACCTGAAAGCCGAATGGTTTATGTTTTGAACAGGTTGTGCCATCTACAAAACATAGTTAAAGTTCAAGAATTAGTATTTTCGATAATACTCCTTGAAGAAAATTAACTACCCATGTTTAATCAAATAAACAATTAATTTTCTAAAGGCTAGGACCCTACTTGACATACCACCACCACATCAGTTGATCTGCTAGTGATGGTGTATTCAAAAGGTAATTGACGATCAATAATTGCCGCCGGTGCAATTCCTAAACCATATGGGACTTACTTTATTACAATAATATTCTAGTAAGCATGTTTATCCCATCTATGCCTCGAGTTTAAGGTCTCACCAATAAACCAATTAAGTCGTCCAATCAAAAACTGTGATTATGTAACACTAACGTCTCACGAAAAAGTGTATAATCACCTTGGGATTACGATCTACATACGTCTCACGCATAGTAAAAAGCATCTACAAGTGTTTTTACAAATTGGATGGCAATAACTTATTTAAAAGGGTATAATTATTTGTCATGACAAATATGTACGAAGAAGCATGCATACATCTTCGTATCATAGATTTTAATAAAAACTTTACTCAATTAATTTATTTATTACGGTATCACATATTTTTTATACATCTAATGTATAAATAGTGTTACCTTTTTAAAATTGACGATTCAACGTGTTTTCAAATATAAAAATTTTATGTTTTATCGCGGGAAAAAATTAAAGAATGGTTAAAAACCATTCAAACCCTAGACCATTTGCGACTTCCTAAATAGTATACAAGGTAAAGAAACTACAACGTAGTCAGGTATTATAGGGTAATGGTATCTACAAGACCGAAGTCTTGATGAGTCTTCCCGAACCTTATCCTTGCAACTAAGTAGTACTTTTGCAAATTACGTCATTGATAAAAATAAAACTTTTATTTGGAAAACACATTATGAACTATAAATAATCCATAATAAATCTGATTTCATAATAATTAGTCATGTTTATATTTATTTTTCGAAAAACCTTTTTGTTTTCTCAGAAGTCAAACTTAAAATAAAAACAATATAAACACAAAACTAATTCACATAACAATTATTCAAAAATAACACTTAACAATTAAGCCATGCAAATATCAAGATATGATCCTAATTATCTAATAATTTAAAACATGCATATATTCATATAAGGCTCCTTCGTCCTATAAACTCCGGCCACATCCATCGACATAATCGATTGCGTAAGCCTTATACAAATATACACCACATAGCACATAAAATTTAATCATCTTTAAGGCCCCTAAAGACATAGCCAAGGTCTTCCCTAGCTTTTAAAGTCATGGATTGAAACCACATAAATTTAATGTCTATGGTTTTAATTTTGATCATCATATTTGCATAAAAATTCTTTAACAATTAACAAGATTAATATCACATATCCCTCCATGATAAATTGCATGTATTTATCATGGATTCCAAATTAACAATTAATTTAAACATAAAACCGATCAATTTACAATTTAAAAATATCAAGTTTTATCTATAAAATTGCATACAACCTAGAATTCGTCTAATTAATTTTATAACCAATAAAGATTGAATCTTGATGCACAAAAATCGAATCTTGATGCATAAAACGCCCAAAGGGCTTAAAAAATTAATCAAGAACCCTAATTTTGTCTAATTTTATTTACTTGTAATTACAAATTCTACACGTTGGCTCGTGATGCCACTGTTGGGATTTTAGATCTAATTAACAATTAAACATATCACAAGTACGCAGCAGAAAGATCAAAACACGTATAGAACTTTATAATTAACAAAGGATTGAAGATGTGTACCTTTTAGCAATTAACGATAACCACCGTCTTCAATATACGCGTATGTATAACACCATGCAAAACCACCAAGGATCAAAAGAATAATCCCTCTAAGTATCCACACACAATACGTTCTTAGCAAACAACGAAGTATGCTAGTACTAGTAGTGATTAGCAAACGATTATCTTCGTTCTTGAATCAATCAACACACGAATGAACACCTTGATAGTGTTTCGATCTTCAAACTAAAACCCTAAGGTTGTTTGAACCAATCGCACAATCAAGGAAAACAAAACCGCCTTTGTAGTAGTCAAACACCAAACCGAAACCCTAAGGTTTGCTTGGTTCGATCGTACGGCAAGGGAGGAGGAAACCGAAACCCTAACTTGGGTTTGTGGAGGTCGACGAGCAAAAGATAGGCACAAGGAGAATTAGGGTTTTTATTATCTTAAAACACACACAATAATGAAAACCCTAAGCCTCCTTATATAGCCAATATTTCTTGGTGAGCAAGTAACCAATCCCACCTCCACTAGTAGTGGGGTTCTCGGCCGACTACAACAAGGAGGGGCAAACCGGACCCTTCCTTTTTTCTGGTTTTGCATATTAGTCCTTCACGTTTAACTTTTAAACATAAACTAATATTTCTTATAATCGTTTTATATAATCACTTAATATATTACTTTAATATATTAATTCGTTGTTCTACATATTAACGTGTGCGTCCCCTTAGACTCGAATAATTCCCGGACATATATAATTTATATTTGTTCATATTCCAACACTTTGCACTTCTATGAGAAATTTATTGTAGAGTTTGTCAGTTCGTATGCAAAGTCTTAAGTACCCATGGTTTATACTTTCAGTTTGTCACTGTTGAGGGTCTTATGGAATCGTTTTTGCTTTAGCCCAAGTTAACAGGTGATAGCCATAACAATTTTATTGTGTAGTATGCTGCCAACTTTTTTTGGTCGTTTGGCTTTGATGAATATCTTATTGACAAACCTTAAAACACTAAATACAACTTAATCTCTCTGCGCAAACTTGAATAATCAACACCAACTTTACAGGGCTGTGCTTTAGCACAGCCTAGACTTTACCTCGTACTGTAATACACAACGTTACTACTCTAGCTATCTCCAGATGGTACATACAGTATTAATCATGACCGCTTATTTATATGTACCATCTCAAGCTATCTCCAAGTACAAAGTCAAGATCGATTCACTTGTAAAGTAGTAATGGTGGTATGATACATCTGCATGTTCGTGGATTTCTTGTTAGTTTTAATTCATGAATAAAAGAACTTGCAATTAGAGACGGCCTCATAGCATGTCTCATGAACCATCTAGAGGAGTTCGAAGTAACACTCGAGTAGAGTATAGGCTTCTATAAAGTTTATGTCAAGATCAAAAGACTTGACTAGTCGAGCTTCTATATATCATTCAAGTTCACGAGCTGAAGCATAAACTTAAACTCAAAAGATACGAGTCGCAGTCCCGTAGTACGTACGTCGAGCTTACTAGCTAGGAGTCTCCTTGGCTTAGTAAAGGTGAACTGCCGTTATTAGTCTACTCTGATCATATTTAGCTGATTAATGTAGTCCAAAGAAATTCTAGAGCACACATTTAATGCATCGATAACCATTTCATCTAGTACAACAAAAAAGAAGCAGCAAATACGCATTTAACATCAAGTTTTATCTACATACAAATCAACAACTTATAATAGTCACCCAACCATGCATGTATCACCAATCCTCGCCTCGAAGCTCTCTCAACCTCCTAGAATGAGGCCACTCGGGTACACCCCTAGTGGCCGATTCTCGAAACATCTGAGTCGCTCTAAGTAACGACTGTTCCGCAGTATCAAGTTGCTCCGGTTTCCACGTTATTTCTTTTTCACCACCAAAGTAACCACCAGCTGTTGCATGAGCTACCTTTTCAAGGGGCTTCCTCGTGTCACCTATCTCGAGTTCAGATAAAGGAGAGGCTTTGTGGTGTTTGAAATATTCTATATCGTCTTCTTCTTGTTCTTTTCTATCAGTGGCCTTGTCCTTGTCCTTGTCTTCGGGCCATGGGGAGCCGTCTAGTCCTACACAGGTTAAGTCGGGTTCGGTGGACTTGGTGCGTTTTTGTTGCATGTGTGGTTCGATTGGTGTGTTGACTCCTGGGGTCTGTAACTTTGAGGATGACAAATTTGATGGTCCCTAATTTGAACATGTACAAAAGCATTATTGAATATCAACATTTAGAAGGCCAACTATGTATCATTGTATCCTTGCTATGCTAAAAACTAACCATGACAAAGGAGATCATCTCATATTCATTTGAAGATTTTAACTCATATTTAGCAATAAATTAAAATGAGTACAAGCAATAAAATAATGTTAATTTAAATATAACAGGGTCCAGCCACAAAACTATTGAGACTACCTTATAAACTAGTAACATGTTGTGCTAACCATGCTGTAGAAAAATACTTTATGCTTAGTGACAAAACAAAAACAAAATATTATCATTGAAGATTTTTCATTTCATATAAGAAAATAACATAAACTATGTACTTTAATTACTTCTAAGATTGAACTTTATTTTGGCATTCAACCTCTTTCTCAATGTTTGAATGTTCTTTTGTATTTCCATACTAAAAAAACTAGCCATATTGCCTTTTTTTTATTTGACAAAATATAAAATAACCAATTTGTTTTCTAGCTAACTTTAACCTTATACATATCGTCTTCTAGCTAGATATTCATTTTTGCCAGATAGATTAAATACTAATGGATTCTACAAAGTACAAAGTAATTTTAGTGCGTGTTTGTTTCGGCTTATAGTGGGCTTATGACTTATTTGATTTTGGGCTTACGTTTCATAAGCTAACTTTGTGAGGATTATTTTTAAACTTTTCGTTTTATATAAGTTTATTACGTCAAATGAACTTGTATTACAAGTTTCGAAATAAGCCACAAAAAATGAGCGTACGAAACATAAGCGAAAAAACAAATAAGCCATATAAGCCCACTGTATAACAATTAACAAGTGAGTGGCCAAGTGATCCCATACAAAATATACAATTGCATAACCTAAAAAGTTAGCTAGCTTAGGTTAATTTTGTAAGAGTTACCGTCTTAGGATGCACATAATGATCATCTTCTTTGGTCGATACAATCTTCTCATCATCATCCAGTTTAGGGTTTCCTGTTTCACCTTGAGTGTCAACTCCTTGTGTCATGGCATCATCACCTTCCATTTCATTTTCACCCGATACTTGAGAAACAAATCGTGACGACCCTCGTACTAATGATTGGTACTTTGGTGTATGTGCAAATAATATTTTGTTTACCTTAGAAACTTGTACAAATCTCGACTGCATAGTTACCAGATTTTGGATATTATTTAGTTGCTGATACTATATGTTCAAGTCAAATATATGATAGTGTACGCACGTGGCGGTGAGTTTCGGGATGTGTCTAGACTTTGGGTCGAGGTGGCAGACATAGTTGTTGTCGTGTCATGTCCATAGGACGTCTAGTAAAACATCTTTTCTAGAAACTTGTAGCAACACATTTGTGACTTGCGAGTCAACATATTTATATTGTTTTGATCTAGCCCAATTCAAAGGCTTGTATAAGGACATTAAGGGTGTTTCTTTTTCCTTTATTGTCACTTAATGAGTGAGTTTAACTTTTAATGCCTTTTAATTAAGGACTCATTAAAACTAGAGTCTCTCCAATAAGTGGTTAGTTAAGATATTTTTTTGTTATCACTTAATTTAGTAAACACTCCCTAAGCCTATTAGATATATGGTCTTTTTGTCTCATTCATGCGTGTATACTGTAACTGTATAGTTTAAGGACAACGATAGTAACTCTGGGATAAAACTATTATTCACAAATAAAAAATAATGTATTAATTACTGTTTTAGTTTTTATGAAAACTTAAAAAGACAATTTAACCCGTCGATAATTAATTAATGTTTTTTTTTTGTAATCATTAGTTTGGACTAAGAGTAATATGGTAAAATTAAGTAAATTCAATTTGTTGACAATTATTTTGAAACATACTAAAAAGCAAAGACCGACAATAAATTTGAGACTACGGTAATACGTAATTATGTTGTTAATTTGTGAAGGAAAACAAGTGATCAACTATGAATTTTTATTAGAAGTAGGTCATTTATTTATTTATTTTATGTGTGACTAGACAATATAAATTATTACGTTGAAACAAACTTGAGAATATCTCAATCTTACGCGTACATGTATTTTATGTACACGTATATGAATATGCGTAAACAAAATGGTCTAATAGTAAGGTTATTGCTTTTGAAACAAATGATCAAGAGCTTAAATCTTATTATGCGTCTACATTTAGTGGTGGACAGGTTGAAAACGGTCCCCGGATCAACCTGATAAGGCCGCGTACTGAGTCAAAAAATATTCGTTCTTTTTTGATAACCTGAATAGAAAAAACCATAGCGCACTGAAAGTGAGAAGAAGAAAGTTTAGGCGTATGTACGCCGAAGTGTGACGCCTAACTATATTATAATGTATGAATGGTCATGGTTAAAAAGTAAAGTTTGAATAGCTCTAACACTATAAATAAAGAATAATGGTTAATATATGCTTCCACAAGGTCTAGAAATTATTTTGTATTAACCTAGATGCGTAAAATGAGTAGAAAACATGACATATATGTTTGGCCCTATCTAACATGACTAGGAACACAGGGCCAGGATTAATGGGAATCCGACGTGTTCTTCTGACAAAACACATTAGTTTTATAGTATTGGTACTAAAAATGGGTTGGAATGTAGTTTGTATAGATCGATGAACTTAAAGTAAATAAAATAATAGCATCGAGTACAGTCCCCTCAAATATTTATAAGCGAATCCAATGATACAAGACATATATAATCTACTCTAGTTTATTTTCTTGACAGATATATATAGATAGATAATGGAAGATGGAAGGAGGAGGCTCGAGATTGTGAGTGGGAGGGGGAACCAGATTTACGCCTCGGGAAGTCTTGGTGTTAGATCCCCGGTGAGAACGTCAACGTCCTCATCGAGGCCATGGGGAGGATTGAGTGATCCGGAGAGCAAAAGGAGAAAGAGGATCGCCAAGTATAAAGCGTATACTATTGAAGGTAGAGTGAAAGCTTCTTTCAGGAACGGCATTCGTTGGATCAAATCTAAGTGCTCTGAGTTCATCCATGGATACTAGTTTTACCTCTAGTTCTAATTCTTTGTGTTTTTTTAAGGTGGTATTCAAACTCACAACTTATTTCATGTATTTTGATATTCTTTTTCCTTGTTAGATTACTTAAAGATTCATAGATGATTTGATATATATTTTGAGCTTACAAGCATCATATTATCAACTTTCAGTTCAATTGATTGCTTAATTTCATTTATAGTGTCAAAGATATGTTTAGGTTCTAAGATAGGAATACACGCGCAGCTAGACGAGGGTGTAAGCCTGATAATGTACAACTCATTGCTAGTTAGTTTGGTCTAGTGTTTGTTACAAGCTTAATGTCTAGTCAATGGTAATGTAACTTTTGAATCGGTCTGTATTACCATGTTATCATCGAAGTACTTCTAGCAGAATTATTTTTCAAGACTCCATTTATAAGGCAGTGTTCCGGGCTAGGACCAGGTTTAACCAAACACCCCCTGCTTTGGTCCTTTTAAAAGATGTGTGCTTAAGGACCTTACCCTTTAGTTGTTGCTTCAAAAATAGAAAACAATTATTGTAAGCTTTCTGTATCGTTTGCAACCGCAAACCCACTTCCAACCTTGGGTATTGACAAAACTTCCCAATGGTGGTGTCTCGAGTGGATTCATCGGATAGCGATAGACTACTTCATTGTATGATATTTTGATCAATAAATTTTGCATGGGTAAAGATGTTATTGGATCTTAGCTTGGAAAGAGGCCCTGGCTCAACCAAGCATACACATCACTTAGCAATTTAGCATGGTACATTGGTACCCAACATTGACAAGCACCCGATCTTTTAGAGGAAGCCCAAACAACCACCTACAAGCCCAAGGAGGGGAATTGTAGACTTTCTGCACTCATGCAGTCACTTGGGAATTACATGCTGCATTAGCTCCCTGATTAATATGAAGTTGAATTACTAAATGGTCTAAACCTTGAGGGTTTGTCTTTGAGATTTTGGCTTAAGGTCTTAGGTCTAAATCCGACGTAGCTATCAAGTGTGTGACCGTCGGTCCAATTGTCCAAAAGGTTGTCATGATCATATATGGATCGAGACCTGACCCATTGACAACCCTAGCAAGAAAAGGGAAATGAGTTAAAAAGATGATACTTTTCGCCCTATATATCATGAAGTAGTTGAGCTAAAGGACTATATCAATCGAGAAAAGTAAATGTTATCATTTACATCCATGTTTTGTGGGGACTTAAAAAGAAAGAACAAAAGAAAAAGGCTTATAACATCACACATTTTGTGTCTCTATAAAATAAGGCAAACATAGTTTTATATCATAGTTTCCAATCATTGGTTTGAAATATTTTTTATAAATAATTCACATAACTCGGTCAGAAAATGACACATTATTATACTATTCATTTTCGTTATATCGAAGTAAAACAATTAATAATATATATGAACTGGAAGATTATTGGCTAGTGCTGTACAATAAACCTTTTGATAACAAGAACCATTTTTATTGGAAATGAGCATTGACTACATTTTTGTTACAAAAATATCTAAAGGAAACATGATACGAACGATGTTGTGATATGATCAAGTTGCATGCACAACTGGTGAATGAATGTATATAGTTAAACAGTTGGCTATTCAAGTTACAAAAAACTAGTAGCATGAGAAATGTTTTCTCCTGACTTGTTTCATGTGGCTTTCTGCACCATATCTCTATACTTTTCATTTCAACTTGCATTGGTCTATCATATCACTTGACTCAAAAAATTTATGCTCTATAAAGTTGCTTGTTTTCTTTCGTTGTTTGCAGCTGTTTTATTAAAAAGAGTTAAAAAAAATGCATCACTTCTAATCTTCTACTACTCAATCTCTATTCATCCATAAAAAGTAGATTTTAGCACCAGCTATTATCTATCCCAAAAGGAATATTTACAACAACTCTCCATAACTATTATGGCATAATATATATTATGGAGTACATGATATATTATGATTTGGGTAATGCAAACTTAATTCTCTAGCGACTTGCTAGAGTGTGTTTTGTTTTTGTAAAGTTATTGGCGTTCAAAATTAAAAATAAAAATGGATCCTTAGCCCATTGTACGTCCAGCTTGAGTCGACTGACCATAATCTATTATCCGATATCTTTGTTGACTTGAACTCTCGAACTTTAGTCACATACTCGTATCTAACAAAATATGTCTTACTTTTTTGTATTTTGAGTGCAATCAAGCATAAAGCATGACTCTTTTCCCGACAAAAATTATAAACATACAAATAACACCTTGAATAAAGTTGGAGAAAAATCGTACAAATGCATGCACTTGAAAACAATAGATACAAACAAACATCAACTAAATTATGAGTATGACTAGAAAGTAAATTTGGAAGAAGTTGATATGACAGTACAGTGTATGTACATGCATATTTGACTCTATACTATAGAGCAAACAT
>BQNB010085381.1:0-25825 GCA_026074375.1 Tanacetum coccineum | reverse complement strand
CATCCGTAGACGTCAAAACTTCATACGAAGATTACAAGAGAAAAACGGATTATACATTTGACCGTGAAATAAAAATTCATTAGCTTCTTCATTGAGCTTCTTGGGCCTTTGGATGCTTGCGGTGTTTAAGATGTCTTGAAAACAGCCTTCTCTACACAAATAAAAAGATTTGATTTAACTTTCAAGCACATTATCATATATAATATATTATAATGTTAAAGAAGTTAACTTTCAAGCAGATTATCATATATGATATTATACACACAAGTAACTTTTCAAACTTATAATATCAACAAAATCTTCATAAACGCTTAAAATCTAACTTATATCATATATGATATATTATAATGTTAAATAAGTTAACTTTCAAGCAGATTATCATATATGATATTATACACACAAATAACTTTTCAAACCAACAATATCAACATAATCTCCACAAATGCTTGAAACCTAACTTATATCATATATGATATAGTATATACGTTTCTCCAATTTTTTCAGGCAACTTATCATATATGATTTTTTTCACTAACACGTCATTTTGTCTTTAAAATCACAATATGATCAACAAATTCTTTCTAAATAATGAAAACTTAACATCTAATCACATATTTACTTCATCAACATCAACATACTCGATCTAAAGGTTACTTATCACTATACCATCATCAAATATTAAAATATCTTCATTATAAATTGTATAAACACAATAACTTGAAGAAAAAAAAACAATATGTTCATCACAAGATCTATAAAACAGTAGGCTTCACCATTTATGCATAAATAACATTAAAATATATAGATGAAGTGTTTTATACATGAATCAATGATTTTAATCATCATTTTGAGCGATTTTTAACTCGAACCTTCACCTATAGGCTTATTTATTAGGATATGATCGTCTATAGCAACATCACCGTCATTGTCTTTTATTTTTGATGTGTCGTACGATTATGTGTGTGTGTTTTAGTGTGTGTATTTTTGATCGGTTTGAATGTGTGAGTAGTGTGTGTTTTAGTGTGTGTTTTGGAGAAAGAGAGAAAGAAAGAATAGATCTGAAAGTATTGATGAAGTGGTTGGTGTGTGAGTGAAATTGACCGAAATAACATTCCGTCCTTTTTTGTTTTTTTTAATTAAAAAAATTCTTTTAATCATGGTCTTTCATTATTTTTAGATGTATGGCTGAGATCGGTCTTCCGGTATCCAAGAAAATGAGGGTATCCAATATAACCTCCCTCTTTTAGTAAATAACTATTTAAATAAAGATAAGTCGTAATGACAATGATTTTGTTAAATATTCTGTTTTTTAAGGTGCTATTACTTTTAGATGAAGTTAGTTTACTCGTAGTTGGTTTAAAATTGCCTATTTGTTTTAGGTATTGACTTCTATGCGACTATTTAAAGTTTAAACAAGAGTAAATTACAAAGATTGTGGTTTTTCTGATTTTCTCAACGTGCACCATAGTTTCCTCGACTTTAAAGACTGTATGGGTTCTTGGATAGTGACTAGACAAGAACAAAATGGATGAAACAGTCATGTAATTTACTATGTATACAAATGGTATTTAAATATTCTAAGTACTTTTGAATATTTCTCATCAAAACTACTTACAATCTTATCGAAGGCTTGAGCTTGGACATGTTGTGTTTTGTGCTGCTTTCTAGTTATATATTCCACATTTAAATATTGACTTGACAAACTCGAATGATATAGATATGTTAAGTGTCGTTATAAGCTTGCAACTATATATTTTACGAATATCAGAATAGCTCTTTCTCTATTTTAAAAGTAAAAAAAAATAAGGTTAATTCTCCGAGAATACATGTAACTAATTATTTTCTATGGTTTCATACTTTCATGTGATAATCTTTTTTCTCATTATTAGAATACAAAATTTCTAAAAACTTACTTTTTTTACATCTTATAATCATTTTACTTTTATATTTTGTAACAATTATATTGACAACGAGGCATAAAATGACCATATTACATGAGCAAAACATATATAAAAGACGAAATTTAAAAGATTTGATATTTAATAAGAACGAAAAAGATAACTACATAGAACTAATAAAAACAGTAAATTAGATGTATTCCCAAATAAGTTTTAAAAAATATGGGACAAAAACATAGACACTTGAGATTTTGGGCCTAGAAGTGCATGTCTGTGTGCTCCATTAAAAAACATGGTCCAAACCAAGCCCAAGAAAATTAGGCAAGGTAAAGGTATAACTAGGAGTGGAGCAGGGTTGGCAATTTTTACCTAATAAGAACCCGACACGAAAATTAATAGGTTCGGGTTGAGTTTAAATAGATTTCGGATCGGGTTTGAGTCGACCCATCTAACCAGTTTATTAAATGGGTCAAGTTCGGGTTGGGAATAAATTAAGTGGGACCCGCAAACCCGTTAAATTTTTTTTCTTAAATTAAAAGTTATTCATATTTTATTGTACGAGTTAAATGGGTTAAACGTGTCGACCCACAAACCCGTTTAACCTGTGTAATGTGCCAGCTTTTTGTATATAAAGCGAGTTAAATGGGTTAGCACGGACCCGTTGTCACACTCCGAAAATTTCAGGTCAATATTTTAAACTTTTTCGATCATTATTTTTTACTTTTATACGTTACGTTTGAATTTGGCGATTTACCGGGAAGTTAACCCGCGTAAATCTGAAAAACATCATCGGACGCGTTCCGACTTTGGATTTTGATTAGTTTAGATATTATATGAGTTATTTTATCTTTTCTAAGTGTTTCGTAGTTTACGATCACTTCCGATATTTATTTTTAGGTTTTAACGTCAAATTTGCGTTTTTCGCGTTTTTGACCTAACGGAACCCCGGAAACCCGAAATCTTTTCGTGTAAACTTTAGTTATCGTCCATCTCATGATCATAAGCCAAAAATTTCGTTCTCCCTCCCCTCTTGTTATGTATTGGACGCCTAAAACTAAACCAAATGCACCATAAGTCTTGAAATTAAATCAAAGGCATCTTATTTGAATATTCATGCATGTGCATGAAAGTGACACATGAGAGGGTAATCCTCATGCATGATTTTCATGATAACTAATACATGTGATCCCTTACAAGAGTGTAAGAGATGAAGACCTCCTTATGACCTTGCAAAATACAAATTGAGTATAAGTCATGAACCATAAAAAAATTTGCTTGGCCTTGCCTTGTGTACCCAAAACCGGACGCACCATGGTCCAAAAAGGAGTGGCTCAAGCCACTTAACTTAAGCCAAGGACCCATAAAACCCTAATACCCTTGTCCTATATATACCTTGCTATAACACACTTTAGGTCGTTCATTCTTTCCATAGCCTCACCAAAAAAAATTCAGCTCTCTTCTCTCCTTCTCTAGCTCACGGCAACAACACCCTTAATTAGGGTTTCTATATCTTTGATTTCTAGCAAGATACAAGTATACCAAGTTCATTTCTAAGGTTTTCTAAGGTGGTTTAAAGTATTGGTTCTTTGATTTAAAAGTTTTCTCCAAGATCTACAAATTAGGGTTTGGTTATTATTTGGGGTTTTTCAAGATCTAGTGATTTTGGGTATAAATCTTATGTTATTGCTTCTTGTTCTTCATTCTTGTACGTGTCTTCAATCTTTTCTTGTGGTTTACTTATATTCTTTCATATATGTTCAAGATCCATACATCCATATGTTGTGTTTTAATTTTTGAAATATTATAAAATAAAATTTTATAAATAATAATGTTACTTTGTTTCACTAGTTAAATAATATGTTCTTGGTGAGATGAGAGTTGCAATAATAGAAATGAAGGGATTAGGTTAGTTTTAGGAATGGTTTTGTTGTGGATTAGTTGTGAATGGAGATTAGGCACTATTATGAAGTTTGGTGTGATTTTTTAAAGCATTTGTGAAAAAGGTAGTTGCTGATCAGAAATTGTTTTGGGGTTTTGGTCGACCTAAAAATGTTTTCATTTGGCGTAAAAGTAGTTTTTGGAGAGATCGTTTCGAATAGATAGTTTTCATATATCGCACATTAAAATTAGACTTAAAATGGCCAAGTTATAGCCAAATGAAACTTGAAATATTTTTCGGCAAAACCAAATGAATAGTTGCTGATGTGAATAGTAAAATGGGTTTTCGGACATTTTCGAGATATTTTGAGCTTTTAAAACATTAGTGAAACATATAGTAACACATAAATATTGATTAGTATCATTTAAAGACGTCGTTAACATAATTTAGGAAAAGCGTTAAGGTTACTTAAAATAGTAAGTTTGGTGAATTTTAGCAAGATAGACATGGAAGTTAAACGTTTAGATTTCTCTAGTGCACTTAAGGAAATATGGATTAAGCAAATATAGGGGACGATATTAACGTCCCAAAACTAAAAACTTTTCTAAAATAGAAACTTACTAAAAATAGTAATTTTTTGCTAAACGCCAAAACTTAACGACAAACTCTATAATTTTATTTAGTCACGTTTTGTAAATTAAAGTTAAAGCACAAAAACACACATGGATGTCTTTTGGTGATGAACATATTGTGCAATTCTTGGCATACTTTTCGTGTTTCTAAGACGCGTTATTATTCTAGGTCGAGGCTAGATTTCTATATCATCTTTTCTTGCGCGATTTATCATTTGCTCATCTTGCTAATGTGAGTTCATAGCCCCACGTTTTACACTACTTTAGGGTGAGAAACATTGCTTGTTTTTAAACTATGGACACAATTACTTTACGTTTCCTTTTCCTGATTACGTGTTGCCTAAGTAGCGAATAGACCACTAATGCCCGAACTATCATGAACCATCAATTGCTTAACCGACGGACTGGTTAAGTAAGCGTGAATGTTGTAAATAGCTCTATTGGGACTAATTATCCCTAACCAGGTGAGTTGCGCTCACTACCCATGGGGCTCCCGATAAACGGATATATACCATGTCGGATTTCACTAGGTGATCTTGGTCAGATACCTTTAGGGAAATTAATTCTTGTTTGGCATATAATATGCTTCCTTTTAATTGAGCTTCGATGTCATGAGCTTAGCGCAACAGTAAATACTTTTTATGTGAAGTTGTATCTGTTATAACTGTCACGTGCATACTATGAACTTGTGGTCCACTTTTAATACTAAATTCAAACCTATGAATTCACCAACTTTATGTTGACGTTTTAGCATGTTTTTCTCAGGTGCTTAGCTGTAGATGTCTTTGCTTGTTTTATAGTGTTGCCTTGCATTGGACTGATTTTCAAGAATTATTATTATCTATGTTAACATCGTTGTCAAACTTTGAAACCTTTTATTCGCTTTCGCATATTATCTTTGAACTTTATAAAACCTTAACTATTTTAAATTAATGCAACGATGCTGGATTTTCAAACGTACCCTTAGAGGTCGTTCTTTGTATCTTGTGTGATGTATATTATGACGTCACGCCCCCGGACACGTGTTTCCGTCTAGACCTTGTTTGGGGGTGTGACAGATTGGTATCCAGAGCCAAGGTTATAGAGAACTAGGTAGTATATTTAGGTCTGGTCTATAACCAGTATGTGATCCTACGTGTTTACTTGCTTACATATATAAGTACTATCGATAAGTATACGAGTATTAAGTATAATACATTTCCATAATTATATTACGTTTTATTTTGTCCTTAACTAGATTTTTCATCGTTGGTTTTATATAAAAGTTATTTATATAAATAATAGATCTTTCCCCTAGGACATTGTGAGTTGCACAATGGTCTCTAAACGTTTCTCGAGACATCGTGAGTGATACTATGGACATTAAAACTTTTTCATAAATTTACAATATACTATTTTACATAACATCAAAACTTGTCACAGTCTTCCGACCCTACGTTATCTTACTGTCTGAACCCGAATGCGAGTTGAGCACCCGTCCCATACTTTTGTTTCTCCTACGTCGTCTCATACCGTCATCTAGAAACATGCCAATTAAGTTGAACATGACTTTAACCCGTCACCTTGTAACATTTCACTTTTGGAAACGCGACTTTCAGAACCTGACTTATTTTATTTTTATTTTATTTATTTTGGTTTGAAGAGAATGACGGCAACAAGACAAGGAATGAGTTCTGCGGAGATTGACCAGATTATGGCCCAGCGAGTTACTGATGCTATTGAAGATATTGCTATCTACGAGACAAAAATCCGCATGACTCACAATCCGATGAATCAGGTCATATGACAAGAAACCACGATAGAAAAGAATGCTAACAACAAGAGGAAGTTTGAGAACCAACCAAAGGATAACTAAGTGCCACAACAACCACCCTTTAAGAAACCGGATGTGGCAAGGGCTTACACTATTGGAGCATATGGCAAGAAGGCTTATGCTAGGAATTTACCTTACTGCAACAAGTGTAAGCTGCATCATGTTGGGCCGTGTACTGTGAAGTGTAGTAAATGTAAGAGGGTTGGCCACATGACTAGGGATTGTAAGGCATCTGTTGCTGCAATGAACCAGAGAGCCCATGTGGCAAATCCGAAGGCTACCATCACTTGCTATGAATGTGGAAGGCTAGGACATTTTAGGAATGAATGCCAGAAGTTGAGAAATCAGAACCAAGTGAACCAAATTTGGAAGGAAAAAGCTCGCGAGAACTCTAGTGTCGTCAAAGACAAGACCAATGCTTAAGAAGAGATCTTCCCGCCTTACCTAGTGACCTAAGTCAAAGTCTTCTTAGACTATATTCGCATTAGTACTTTTCTATAAATTTCATTGTATTGAGTGGATGTTTTAAATTCCCTGTTAATGTATGTGTCATGACGATTCCGTCAGTTACACTTAATTTCTCTATTTATGTAAGTAAGCTACTCCTTAAATCACTACCATCTTATCAAATCATTCCACTGCTAGCATTTTATAAACTATTCTTGTGCCATTTCGTAAGCAATTTTGTTGTCATCCCATAAACCATTTTGTCATTTTCTTAAAAAATTATTTTACTATCATCTCACAAACTATTTTCCAAACCATTTTACAAACTTACTTGTTTTCATCTATTAACCTGTTATGTCGACGTCTATAAACTTTTGCCATCGTTTTATAAATCATTTCGCTAACACCTTATAAATTATTGATATTATTACATAAACCGTTTGTCAACATCTTATAATTATCCTACTATTACCTTATAACTTATATGGCTATCATTTAATGAATTAATTCATTTTCATCTTATAACCTATATTATAGTTATTTATAAACTCTTTTGCTACCATATTAAAAGTTACTTTGCAGTCATCTTACAAACTATTTCGTTGTCACCTCATGAACTATTTCGCTGTCATTTATAAACTATTTTGACGTCATCTTACAAACTACTTCATGTATTTTATAAACTATTTCGTTGTAGCAATATAAGCTATTTGGTTGTCAACTCGCAGACCATTTGTTACCATTTTATAGACCCCTCACTCTTACACTACAAACTGTCACGTGATTTTCTCGTAAACTATTTTGATATCATCTCTTAAACTATTTCTACTATGTCTTACAAAATATCTTGTGTCGTTATATAAATTACAATGTTCTCGTTTTTACAAACTATTTTTCTACCTTAGAAACAACACTGTTTATACTATACAAACTTTTAAACATAACACTAGTTTGACGAAACAAGCATTTATCGTTAGTACCTAAACTATACATAGCTTGATCACCTATGTATAATTCAGGGAGGACCATCTTATGCTAAGAGTAGTCACCTCAAAAAAAAATTACCAATCTATTTTCACTTTCCACTTAAATATTCTTTTTCTCTTCTCTACAAGTTCGATAAGATTTTATCATCTTCATATTTTACCAATATTTTGCGCGCGTGTTTTCGAGTTATGTCTGTCATATGTATCCGTATTAATAAGCTTCGTAACTAAGTAGATTTCCTTAAATATTACCATATAGAGACACCGTACCATTAGCCAAGAGACCGAGTCACGCTCCTTGGAGTCACGGTAATTACGGATTTTAAGATTTTAGAACATAATAGACTTATCCTCATTTGTTGGGATAGAATCGAGAAAATTAGGAAATTTCTTCATCGTCCAAGTTTCTAATGCTCATGAAATAAGGTAAAGGACATAATTATTGCAAGTACCTAGAACCAAGACGACAGAAATTGCGTGCCCACAATTTTTATCCTTCTAAGTGACATCGTCCCATCTATCTTAGACATTAAGTACCCTATTGAGCTAGTTAACAGAAGGCTAATAGGATCCGATATTATGCTTAGAGGTTGTACGTTAGGATTGTTAGGTCACCCATTCAATATTGACCTAATGTCCGTAGAACTTGGTAGTTTTGACGTCATCATAGGCATGGATTGGTTAGCGAACCATCATTCGGTGATCGTTTGTGATGAAAAGATTGTGCAAATTCCCTATGGAGATGAAGTTTTGATAGTTCAAGGTGATAGAGACGAAAAAGGAGAGAAGTCGAAGTTGAGCATTATATCGTGCACTAAAACTCAAAAATATATTAAGAGAGGTTGCCTAATTTTTCTGGCACAATTTACGAAGAAGGAAATCGAAGGCAAGTCGGAGGAGAAGCGACTTGAGGACGTGCCTATCATACGGGACTTTCCAGAGGTCTTTCCAGAAGACTTGCCTGGGCTACCGCCTACGCGACAAGTCAAATTCCAAATCGACTTGGTCCTTGGTACTGTACCTGTGGCATGCACCCCGTATAGATTAGCACCGTCGGAACTGCAAGAATTATCTACTCAGCTACAAGAACTTTCTGACAAAGGGTTTATAGGACCGAGTTCCTCACCCTGGGGAGCCCCGGTCTTGTTTTTCAAAAAGAAAGATGGATCTTTTCGGATGTGTATCGATTATCGTGAACTTAACAAGCTGACTGTGAAGAATCGATATCCACTTCCGAGAATCGACGACTTGTTACTCTAAGATCGACCTGAGATCTGTTTATCACCAACTCAGAGTTCGAGAGGAAGACATTCCAAAGATAGCATTTAGAACACGCTACGATCACTATGAGTTTCAAGTGATGCCGTTTGGACTGACCAATGCACCGGTAGTATTCATGGATCTGATGAATCGGGTGTGCAAGCCATATGTGGATAAATTTATGATCGTTTTTATTGATGACATCTTGATCTACTCCAAGAGCGAGGAAGAGCACGCATAACATCTTAAGTTAATTTTAGAGTTGCTTAAGAAGGACAAATTATACGCTAAGTTTTCAAAGTGTAAATTTTGGCTGTCGAAGGTACAATTGCTTGGTCACGTGATTGATAGTGAAGGCATTCACGTAGACCCAACTAAGATTGAGTCAATCAAGGATTGGGCATCGCCTAAGACTCCGACAAAGATTCATCAATTTCTAGATCTTGCTAGCTATTACCGACCACTTATCGAAGGTTTCTCAAAAATTGCCAAACATATGATGAAGTTGACTCAGAAGAACATGAAGTTTGATTGGAGTGAAAAGGCAGAAGCTGCATTTCAACTGTTGAAGCAGAAATTGTGTAGTGCACCGATATTGGCTTTACCCAAAGGTAGTGAAAACTTCATGGTTTACTGTGATGCTTCTCGTAAAGGATTGGGCACGGTTCTGATGCAAAGGGAGAAGGTTGTAGCCTACACGTCATACCAACTTAAGATTCATGAGAAGAATTACACTACACATTACTTAGAGCTTGGAGCTGTAGTGTTTGCTCTCAAAATGTGGAGACATTATTTGTACGGCACGAAATGCATTGTGTTCACTGATCATAAGAGTTTGTAACATATTATTCATCAGAAAGAGTTGAACATGAGACAACGTAGATGGTTAGAGCTATTGAGCGATTATGACTGCGAAATTCGTTATCATCCAGGAAAGGCTAACGTGGTGGCGGATGCCTTGAGCCGAAAGGAACAGAATAAGCCACTACGAGTTCGAGCTTTGGTTTTGATGATTGGTCTGAACCTTCCTGTGCAAATTTTAAACGCTCAATTTGAGGCGAAGAAGGAGGAGAATTTTGGAATCGAAGATCTGTGTGGTATGATTAAGAAGCTAGAGCAACGTACTGATGGAACATTATGCTTGAATGGGAGAAGTTGGATACCTTGTCGAGGTAACTTAAGAGAGTTGATTATGAATGAATCGCATAAGTTAAAATATTCAATTCATCCTGGATCGGACAAGATGTACCAAGATTTAAAGAAACTATATTGGCGGCCGAATATGAAAGTAGAAATTGTCACCTACGTCAGTAAATGTTTGACTTATGCCAAAGTCAAGGCCGAATGCCAAAAACCATCGAGTTTGTTGGTTCAACTTGTGATCCCAGTGTGCAAGTGGGAGAACATTACTATGGATTTCATTACTAAGTTAACAAAGACATCAACTGGTCAAGATACAATTTGGGTAATTGTTGACCGACTCACGAAGTCTGCTCATTTCTTACCAATGAAGGAAACTGACTCAATAGAGAAGTTGACGAGACAATACTTGAAGGAAGTAGTCTTGAGGCATGAAGTGCCGATTTTGATTATTTCTGATCGAGACAGTAAATAAACATCTCATTTTTGGCAATCGCTAAACAAAGCCCTAGGTACTCAATTAGACATGAGTATGGCTTATCATCTGCGGACGGATGGTCAGAGTGACAGAACCATCCAAACCTTAGAGGACATGCTACGTGCGTGTGTGATTGATTTTAGGAAAGGTTGGGATAGACACCTACCTTTGGTGGAGTTTTCCTACAACAACAGTTATCACACTAGTATCAAAGCTGCACCATTTAAACCTCTCTACGGCCGAAAATGTCGATCGCTTATTTGTTGGGCTGAGGCTGGAGACGCTCAGCTCACTGGTCCAGAAATTATTCATGACAACTGAGAAAATCATTCAGATCAAGAAGCGGATTCAAGCTACACAAGATAGACAAAAGAGCTACGCCGATAGGAGGCGTAAGCCATTGGAATTTGAGGTTGGAGATAAGTTTATGTAGAAGGTATCGCCATGGAAAGGGATGATACGTTTCGGCAAACGGGGGAAGCTGAACCCTCGCTATATTAGACCTTTCAAGATTCTTGCTAAAGTGGGAACACTTGCTTAATGACTTGAACTCCCAGATCAATTAAGCCGAGTTCATAGCACTTTTCATGTTTCTAATTTGAAGAAGTGTTTCGTAGATGAACCACTAGCTATTCCGTTAGATGAAATCCAGATTGATGACAAGCTTAATTTCATTAAGGAACGAGTTAAAATTATGGATTGAGAAGTTAAACGGCTAAAGCAAAGCCGCATTCCAATCGTGAAGGTCCGTTGGAATTCAAAACGAGGGCCCAAGTTTACTTGGGAGCGTGAAGATCAAATGAAGAAAAAGTACCCTCATCTTTTCGTTAACCCTTAGTCCACGTCTTAAGATTTGAGGACAAAGCACTTTTAACGGGGGAAGAATGTCACACCGCGAAAATTTTAGGTCAATATTTTAAACTTTTCCGATCATTATTTTTGACTTTTATACGTTACGTTTGAATTTGGCGATTTACCGGGAAGTTACCCCGCGTAAATCTGAAAAACGTCATCGGACGCGTTCTGACTTTGGATTTTGATTAGTTTAGATATTATATGAGTTATTTTATCTTTTCTAAGTGTTTCGTAGTTTACGATCACTTCTGATATTTATTTTTACGTTTTAACGTCAGATTTGCGTTTTTCGCGTTTTTGACCTAACAGAACCCCGGAAACCCAAAATCTTTTCGTGTAAACTTTAGTTATCGTCCATCTCATGATCATAAGCTAAAAATTTCGTTCAAACCCTCCCCCTCTATTAAAATCGGATGCTTAAACCCAAATCAAATGAACCATGAGCTTTGAAATTAATTAAATGGCATCTTATTTTGAAAAACCCACCCATGTGTGCATGGAAGATAAGAAAGTGACATATGAGCAAGTACCATTCATGCACAAATAACACCATTTGACTTATGCTTGATCACATGTATACCATTTGACCAAAAACATGAACCAAGACTAGTTATAACTTGAACTTGATCCCAAAATTTAAACCCTTGGTCCTTGTGGGTGAGTTTCAGCCGAGCAAGGGAGCACACACACCCTTGTGTGTGTTGGTCACTTGTTACAACAAACCATGAAACCCTAGACCACTCTTGTCCTATATATACCTTGCTATAACACACTTTAGGTCATTCATTCTTTCCATAGCCTCACCAATTTTTTTTATCTCTTTTCTCTCATTCTCTAGCTCACGGCAACAACACCCTTAATTAGGGTTTCTATATCTTTGATTTCTATCAAGATACAAGTATACCAAGTTTATTTTTAAGGTTTTCTAAGGTGGTTTGAAGTATTGGTTCTTTGATTTAAGGGTTTTCTCCAAGATCTACAAATTAGGGTTTGGTTATTATTTGGGGTTTTTCAAGATCTAGTGATTTTGGGTATAGATCTTGTGTTATTGCTTCTTGTTCTTCATTCTTGTAAGTGTCTTGAATCTTTTCTTGTAGTCTACTTATGTTCTTTCATATATGTTCAAGATCCATACATCGATATGTTGTGTTTTAATTTTTGAAAGATTATTAAACAAGATTTTATAAATAATAATGTTACTTTGTTTCACTAGTTAAATAATATGTTCTTGGTGAGATGAGAGTTGCAACAATATAAATGAAGGGATTAGGTTAGTTTTATGAATGGTTTTGTTGTGGATTAGTTGTGAATGGAGATTAGGCTAGATTATGCACTATTGTGAAGTTTGGTGTGATTTTTAAAGCTTTTGTGAAAAAGGTAGTTGCTGATCCGAAATTGTTTTGGGGTTTTGGTCAACCTAAAAATGTTTTCATTAGGCGTAAAAGTGGTTTTTGGAGAGATCGTTTCGAATAGATAGTTTTTCATATATCGCACACTAAAATTGAACTTAAAATGGCCAAGTTATAGCCAAATGAAACTTGAAACATTTTTCGGCAAAACCAAATGAATAATTGCTGATGTGAATAGTAAAATGGGTTTTCAGACACTTTTGAGATATTTTGAGCTTTTAAAACATTAGCGAAACATATACTAACATATATATATTGATTAGTATCATTTAAAGAGGTCGTTAACATAATTTAGGAAAAGCGTTAAGGTTACTTAAAATAGTAAGTTTGGTGAATTTTAGCAAAATAGACATGGAAGTTAAACGTTTAGATTTCTCTAGTGCACTTAAGAAAATATGGATTAAGCAAATATAGGGGACGGTATTAATGTCCCGAAACTGAAAACTTTCCTAAAATAGAAACTTACTAAAAATAGTAATTTTTGGCTAAACGCCGAAACTTAACGACAAACTCTATAATTTTATTTGGTCAGGTTTTGTAAATTAAAGTCAAAGCACAAAAACACACATGGATGTCTTTTGGTGATGAACATATTGTGCAATTCTTGGCATACTTTTCGTGTTTCTAAGACGCGTTATTATTCTAGGTCGCGGCTAGATTTCTATATCATCTTTTCTTGCGTGATTTATCATTTGCTCATCTTGCTAAGGTGAGTTCATAGCCCCACGTTTTACTACTTTTACTTTACTATTTTAGGGTGAGAAACATTGCTTGTTTTTAAACTATGGACACAGTTACTTTACGTTTCCTTTTCCTGATTACATGTTGTCTAAGTAGCGAATAGACCACTAATGCCCGAACTATCATGAACCGTCAATTGCTTAACCGACGGACTGGTTAAGTAAGCGCGAATGTTGTAAATAGATCTATTGGGACTAATTATCCCTATCCGGGTGAGTAGCGCTCACTACCCACGGGGCTCCCGATAAACGGATATATACCATGTCGGATTTCACTAGGTGATCTTGGTCAGATACCTTTAGGGTAATTAATTCTTGTTTGGCATATAATATGCTTCCTTTTAATTGAGCTTCGGTGTCATGAGCTTAGCGCAACAGTAAATACTTTTTATGTGAAGTTGTATCTTTTATAACTGTCACGTGCGTACTGTGAACTTGTGGTCCACTTTTAATACTAAATTCAAACCTATGAATTCACCAACTTTATGTTGACGTTTTAGCATGTTTTTCTCAAGTGCTTAGTTGTGGATGTCTTTGCTTGTTTTATGGTGTTGCCTTGCATTGGACCGATTTTCAAGAATTATTATTATCTATGTTAACATCGTTGTCAAACTTTGAAACCTTTTATTCGCTTCCGCATATTATCTTTGAACTTTGTAAAACCTTAACTATTTTAAATTAATGCAACAATGCTGGATTTTCAAACGTACCCTTAGAGGTCATTCTTTGCATCTTGTGTGATGTATATTATGACATCACGCCGTCGTACACATGTTTCCGTCTAGGCCCCGTTTGGGGGTGTGACACCCATTTAACCTATTCAACTCGTGTAACCTATTTAACCCGCCAATTCAAGTAGTCAAGTATAGATACGGTTTAAATGGGTCAGGTTCGGGTTATGTGTAAACATGTTAGGGTTGACATAATTGACCTGATTATTTAAATGGGTTATCTTTTAATGTATGTAGAAAATAACTCGTTATTGTCATCTCAAAATCAACCATCAAAATAGAGTTATGATGTATGTAGTCATATTTAATAAGCTGCACATATATGTTACTAGCCGCACGTAAGTAGACAATGTATGCAAAGACTGTTATGGCTTCAGTGCTCATACGAGGTCACAAGTAGTAACTGGCAACACTAGCCTTGTATGATACTGAAGATATTTTGCAAATAATCGATAGGTCAAAAACTGACTCATAAGAAGTTATTAGGCTGCAAAGGAGCTAGACTAACCGTATGTGACAAAAAGGTAAAGTAATTTATAAGAATGTTGCATCGATCGAGTTACTCTTTAAGGGTTATAGACTTATAGCTAGGCGTAGAATGTTTAGTGATATGATGTCACAATTTTACATCACATACAACTGTAGTATTCTGCTCGTAGAATATGCTAGGCTCTCGAAAACATTCTCAACTGTAGCTTAAACAACTGCATGACTCAACTTTGTGGTCCTCAAATTTTTTGTGCATGTAGACAGCTCAATCAACCTGCACGCTCACATGACAAATGCAACTCATCAAGCATACATGCATTCATGCTATGCTGTGTTATGTATATGTATGCAAACTTACATTTGTATCACTCTTACATAATATAGGATAAAAACACGAACTGGCCAACAGTACGTTCTCTTTGTTTCACAGGATTGGAAGACAATCTTACATGTTTTTGTTGTTCATAACCTAAAACAACAAAACATAATTTGAACTAGCCCTAGGTTGAAGTTTCCTTGATGACAATTTGTGATGCAATTGTGTAGCAAAGTATGGAAGTGAATTCAAAGAAAGTGGAAGAATGCTTGGCTGCAACTATTAAGATCAGAGTATTATGCTCTCTGGATTCCGCACCACAACGAATGAAAATAGAAATCGTTATCACTGAATGGCAACGTATTCTAGATGTGCTTCAAAATATATGAGTTACTCTGTTCTCCACTTCTCCCTTAATGACGTATAGCTTTACCCGGGCCGCAAGCCCGGACCATACGATAAACAATTGGCCCAAGCCCAACACCTGAAAAGAACCAAAGTAACCAAAGGCCAGCCGTACCATAAGGAACATAATCCGCACGCAGCCACAAGAAACACGAGCATCGTAGATCCGCAAGGATGCATAACCCGTACGCGGCCATAAGGAGCACAGGATCCGCGGTCCTGCAAAAAGCACAATCCGCGCATGCCAGCATACCACTTCACGATAGACGATCACCCGTGACTAAACCAAAAAGAGTAAGAGACAGAACATGGGATATCGAGGAATAATGTCAATGTTCCTAATAAGGATAACAAGCGATGATAAGGATAACCTAAGCAGCTACGCTATAAAAAGGTGACGGTATCATCGACGTTGACCTCACAACAACAACCCTATTATCCATTGGGTAATAGGGTGAACCTCGCCTCGTAACCTATGCGTCTGACAACGACACCCACCTATATAAGAAGTCATCCAAACACTTCTAATGGTATGATTTCCGCTACCATTTACACACATACCACTTATAAATGATACTTACTCTCACACCGGAGTCCAATCGCGGGACTCCCCTCCCGCGGTAAGACTAACGGTGTCTTTCTTTCTTAGCAGGAAATCTTCAAACACTCACTTGGTATAATTTCTCATCTGATAGCGGGCTTGCAATCTCCATTATAAGCACGTTATTCTTACTCAATACCATCTCACTAATTTTGTACTAACAAGTTGGCGCCATCCGTGGGACACAACATAACTACGTCCCTAAAACCTTACCTAAAAATGAGCCAACCGAAAAACCAACCTAAACCCCAGACAATTCCGCAGTCCAGAACACGATTGGCAAAGGGAGCAAACAAACACCCGATAACAACCTAGGGCACCTTAATATGTGCTTAATTACACATATTTTATATCCAATAAAACGAGCTTAAATGATTAAAAACAGACAAAAATTGCCAAAGATATGTTTGTTTTGCATTTGAGTTGTGCAGGAAACGGATATTCACAAAAGGACGAAAAACAAAGCTAAAAACGACAAAACTGGGCACGGAATGGAAAAGTGTGAAAAGACGAAGCCAAATCGAAGCCAAAAAGTCAATCAAGTCAAAAAGTCAACAGAAAAGTCAAACAGTCAAAGTCAAAGTCAACCCCGACAAAGTCAAAGTCAAGAGGAAGTCAAAATCAGAAGAAATATAACTTGAGGGGCCAAACTTGCCAATTCCCAAAGTTATTTTGCATAGGATAAAAGAAGGGGACTTATCTTGACATTATTGGAAAATGCAACTAAAGGGGCTTAATCTGCCAATGTCTCATACTTGTATTATCACAAGGACTGAGTTTGCAAAAGAGTCATATGAGTTGAGGGGTGTGTTCTGCCAACTGGCTAACTATCACACACCACAAGGACGAAATTTGCAATAAAGATATCATGGTTGAGGGACCTAAATTGCCAAGTCTACAAAGTTTTACCCTGTCACCCCCAACCCAGATATAACCCTTTTCCCTCCAAAAGCTCAAAGCCCCATTTTCACTCACGGGTTTCTTTCCCACCTTTTACCCTGAACCTTCATCAAAACCCTGGATAAAACATTCCCCTCACCTCCACTAAACCCCTAAACCACTTTACATGCTGGCAATCCTCAACTTTTTCAATAATCAACAAATTTCAATGATGGAGATGACTTGGAAAAAGATTAAGGGCTGGGATTTGGTCTAAGAATGCTCTCACACAACAAACACATTGTGGTTTTTGTCTCACAAAAGAAACACAACCTGGAAGACCAAGGATGAAGAAACTAGTATAAATAGGACCCTTTTGTAAGCCAAAAAGGCATTCTAGCTTATTGTAGTTTAATTGTAATTTAAATTAAGTCATTTTAGTCTTTTAAAAGCTTATTGCAACTGTTCTTTCAGCTTTGTATTGTTTTTAAGAATTAATGAAGCAATGAGTTTTTTTTATGTTAAAATCCAATTGTTGAATTCTAAGTTCTCAAGTTATTAACCAGTGCTTAATTGTGTTTTAAAAGCTTTCAATATAGCTTAATGATAAGCTGTTTTCACTAAGTAACTTAAAAAGGTTAAGTAGTTAAGGAGAAATCAAAAAAAAAATCACCCAAAAATACCACAGCTCACTTTTTTGGATGATAAGCAAACAAAGGATGTGCTTATGGACATTACTAGCTTGTCTTTGACAAGCTAAGGGTGTTGTAAGTCTCTCTTTTTCTTATTTTTCTTATTTACTGTAGAACTGCTTATTAGTGCTTATTTATTACTTATATTTGCTTATGTATGCTTTATTATGATGTTTAGTGCTTATCTTGCTTAGTTGTTAGTTCAAAAGTGATTTGTGCAAATTTCTTAGTTAGTACTGTTAGTTCATTTGATAAAACTGTTAGTTATGAGTTAATACTGTTAGACTAATTCAGCTTATTTAAGGTGCTTATTCTTGATTGAAGTCTGCTTATAAATGTCTTATTTTGTTATTTGATAATCTGTTTTTAATAAATTAGGATCAAATCAGCTTAATATAAAAAGAAAAATGATTTTTGAAAACTTTAAGGGGTATTTTCAACTAGCAGTACTAACCCATAGTTAGTACTACTAGTTCTCTTTTGGGATTTTCAACTAGCAGTACTAACTCTAAGTTAGTACTGGTAGTTAAAACTGTTAGTTCATTTTAGCTTATCAGCTTATTATTTTTGCTTATTTAAGATTTCCTCAACTTTTTAGAGTAGATTAAGCCCATTTTCGTTTACTGTCTTTAGTAGAGCTTATTTAAGCTTATTCGCTTTTTCAAAAGCAATTTTACCGAGATCATTCTGAAAAAGGTCTTCAACAGTCCCTTGTCCTAAATCTCCATAAAACAGCCTTAAAAATCCATTTCAATACTTAAAGGGGTGTTTGGGTTAAGACCCAAAATGGGTCAAAAAGAAGTCTAAAAATTTCCTTTTACGGTTTCAGTTTTTACTCAATTTTTTGATCCACTTGGGGTTAGTTAGATTTAGGTTTTTAGGTTATGATTTTTTTTGAGCATAAGCCTCATTGTGAGGTGAACTAAATCTTTTTTGAGGTGTTGCACGTTTATGTTTTGAGCTTTATTTCATTAGCTTATTTTAGTTCTAAAAGTGCTTATTCCAGTTAAAATCTAAAAAATATTAGTGTAGTCATTTTGAGCTTATTGTGCCTTAATTTCAGTGGCTTATTTAAAAAAGAGAAATAGGTGTTGGGCTTAATAATGGACTCATTAGTAGAGCTTATTTCCAAAAGCCCACTATTCAGTTGTCTTATTGGTGATATTTACTTAATTTCATTTTGCTTATTAGAAAAGTTTGGAGTTTACAAACATTTTGATGCAAATTGATTAAGTAAAGTAGATGTTTGTTAGAAAAGCTATTTTGGAATCATATAAATCAACATATACCTTTCCGAAAACAGCTCTCCTTTTTGAATTTGAGCTTATTTTTGATTTTGAGTTGTCCAAAATACAAAAAAGCCTAAAATGAAGGCACTTTCTTCCTGCAATCTAGCAAGCTATTAAGGCCTTTTTTGGCTAATTGAATACTTAGTTTTATAAGGTGTCTTTGTTAAAGTTGCTTAAAAAAACATGTAGTGAACAACTTTTCTGTGTTTTTGGCGTTTGGCTACATAACGACTTTTTAAAATCAGCACTTTTGGGGACATGGACTAAAAATCGGATTGGGGTTCAAGGTAGGAAAAAGGAAATTAATTTTTGGTCTTTTGTCACAAATATATCCCCCCTGTCGTCAGTCTATTGTAGACCTTGTTAAGATTAAGTTTAAATATAGTAAGGTTTAAGTTTTAATAAGTTTAAATTAAGCATTAACCATTATATAAAACTTGGGCTTTTATTTTTTTAACTTTCTGCACTTTTTCTCGCCTAGTTAATTTTTTATAAAAATATTTAGGTAATATTTTTAGTCCTAGGGATTTTTTTTATAATATTATGTATTATATTGTTTTTAGTTTTTAATCATTTAAATCTTAAAACAAATCATACAAAATAAAAAATTAAATCAGAAAAATATAAAAAAAAAATTTCAAATTTTCTTTTTTCATATATTTTATAGGAAAAATGTTAAAAGTTTCGTAGGTTCATTTTTTTCAAAAATTCATTTTCTAAAGAACGGGATTTGTCCCCGTTCTTGTCTTGACTCGTTTTTTGGTCAAACGACCTCCGTTTTTAGTCTAGTTTTTCTTTTAAACTTCTGTTATTTGTCATTTAGAATCTTTTTTAGCTTTTAAAATTGTTCTTAGGTTTAATTTGCAAAATTTAGGTTTTTGACCCTCGTTTTTCGTGCCCTGTTTTAGGATTTAAGTTATTTAGCTTTCGTTTTTAGGTTTTATTTAATCGTTTTTGTATATTTAATTGGTAGAAATAGAAAACCCATCATAACCTTGTCATATTCAAACACCAATCATTAATCCGTCATTCAATTTTCCATTCAAGCCTCGTTTGGTACAAAACCGACCCGTAACTCAACTTTCGCGGTTTCATATATAGTATTATTTAATGAAATTGACTATCATGCCCTGGTCAAAGGTAATTGGTTGAGTGATTTGCTAAATATGGATAGTATAATATATATAGTAAATTATTGACAATCAATGAACAATTAAGTCGCATTTCCCTAGGGAATACGATCGATCTTCTCTGCACAATAATGAGGAGCGTGGTACTTTGACCAACCAATCCATTACCGATTAGACGTACGAGCCTACCAATTGACTACTAGCATTAAGTTGATGTCGAATAGATGGTCTAAGAAGTTTAAATGTACCACGCTGGATTAAAGTGTTTATTATAGATTTTAAACCCAATTATTATACCCGTCAGCTAAGTCAACATCAAAATAATGGACTAATGTAGTTGGAGTGATATCAATTAGGGAACTACGGAATAAGTAAGATATAAAAACTTCTATCGAGCACCAGTAACAGATAAGATAGAAGCATAGCGGGTCGTGTTATTAGAAGGAACGTACCCGTATCGACGTTGGAGTTCTGGTTGTTCCACACAATCTGCCCACTCACATAAACCATGGCTGGTGCATTACGAATTCCCACATTGATTACCACGGGGGGGCATTCTCAACTTCGGACAGTCTTTCTTGAAGTGCCCCTGAACACCACCATCCATAACAAGTGACACATTCTTAGTTGTCCCCAAAGTTTCCCCACCCAACATTTGTTATTATTACCATTAGACCAAGAACTCCTATAAGTCACTAAGCCAGAGGACCGATTCTTCTTGCACTTATTACACCTGGGAGCACATGGACCTTTTGGGATAATGCATTTTGTTACACAAGGGGGGGCCCCCCCCCAAAAAATGAATGCCTCCCGTGTACTCCCTCTTTTCACTAGGCCCAATATTGTTAGAGCGCCAAGAGCCCCTCCCGTGTTTTTGTCCCTCTTGTTTGTTGTGGTGCCCCTGATTGTTTCTAGCATTAAACTCCAATTTCCTCTTCTGTTCCATCTTGCATGTTTCAGTAATAGTGAGACTTTTTGTCCATCTGATCATTTGGCAAACTCAATGCTTTCATCCATTTCTTAGGGTTGAATATGAACATTACAATTCCACGGATCATATTAAGGATGTTCCCACCAACATATTTCTCAACGTCCTTCTAATTCCTCATGGAACAGAATGACTAGAAAACATCAACAGAATCAAAAAAGTTAGAAAAAAATATAAATAAATAAAAAGGAATAAAACAAGAAAGAACAAACAACACAAAAAAATACAAGTTACATCTGTACACCCCCGCCCCATACCCCTCCATGTAAATAACTATCACAGTGTATTTTTTATTTAGAAATTAAAACTTTAATAATAGAACTTACTCAAAAATGAAAAAAATACTTCAAACCACCATAAACCCTCCCCCCCCAATAACAAAACACTACTCCCCCCTCCCCCCCCCCCACGTGGAACATAACAACCCAACAACACCCAAACAACCCCACACCAGTCCACCCCCTAACCCCCGCCCAACCCCCCCGCCCCCCTAAAGACAAGCAACCCCCAAACACAAAACGCCCACTAACCCCTATGTACAAGCTCGCCACAACTCTAACAACACCAACCTACCAACACAAACCTCCATCTAAACACCCAAAATAACAAATCCTCCTTCCACAATACATCATGCAAAGCTCTTGAAAACGCAGAGTCATAACTTGCGACACATTAGCCTTCTTACTTTTAGGTCCAGATTTTAATTTCTAACTTCTTGATTTCACACCCATGGGCCAGGATTTGGGCTGTCATCCTCTTCTATAGTGTCTTCCAGTCGCATAGCGATAAGTCAGCATCAAAGTAACCAATCCTTCAATGCGTGAGTTCTCACCATTATAGCGCATTTCCAAGGAAATGCAATTATCGAACTTAACCTTGTTCCTCTCTACAGCACAGTTGCTAATGTGGAAAACTGATTCCATCCTTTCAAACCATTAGGCCAACACAACTACCCCTTCAGTACCCTTGAAGTTAAGTGGATGACAGTTCAGGAAATATTTGTACGTACACTCACGCGAAGTGCATGTAGTTCCTCTGATTCCCGTGCCAGAATTGTGGCTTCTATCGCCATGACCATTAGTGTTGTTTCGAAGAGTTTCATGATTAGCAAGTGTCGTGGAAACTCATTCAATTTCTTACTGCGATCAGTTCCAACATCAGCAACAGTCATTGAGGCAGCAGCCACAACAGTGGCAGCAGCAGCCCTTGTAGCAGCAGTGGTTCTTCTCGGCGGCATATTGTTCTAATTCACAACAATATAAAACACGTGAGTTTTCATAAACATCACAACATGACATGGGTACAACACATAAATAACAAGATCACATCACACAATGATTATATAACAAATGACTGGGGTCACAACATACAATTAACATAATTTGAGATCGACATGACATAAATACAAACATCATTTATAACTGGAAAAACATACTGATTTTATACACTACCTTAAAGTTACGAAATCATACTACCAGGTCTAGCTAGGTATAAAACCCATAATACTTAGCCGGCTAACATAATGATAGCTATGACTAACATCAAAAAGGTAACACTACTGAGCTGACTACTGTCAAACTAACCAGCGCCATCAGGAGCATCTGCACGAGTCTGATCTCTAGCCTGGAGTGCTCGAATCTCTCCTAGAGCCGTCACTAAATGTCCCTGTAGTGATGAAACCTGCGCAACCAGCGTCGCTATCAAAGACTCATGCGCATCGATACGATGATCCTGCATCCAAGTGTGAGTCCTGTATCCCTGAAGCTCATAGTGGACTGCCGAACTAAGTCCCACCAAATGTGCCCAAGCCTCTCGGGAGACTAGAGCCTCCTGATCTAACAGTCTGCAGTTCTCATATATGGTACCCCAATTCCTCAGGTCCAATATGGTCAACCCCTGATATATCTGAGATCTGCCTGTCTGTTTAACGTATCCTCAAACCACAGCATAAATATGACCTAGTGTCCGCTCCTACTGCACCGTAGCGAGCACGGTCACACCTATCCTATCATTGACCCCATCTCGAGGGTCGTCGTATGCTACCTCCTCAGTCCACAGTCTTTAAAGTTCTACCCAAACATCCCTAATGCATAAGCCGACCTCCTCACTCTCTGACGTCTGACCTCGACATCCACAATATGCCGAAAACATAATCCCTCCATGGACCACCAGTAATGTCAAAGGAGGCAGAGATGGTACTGAGATTTATATGCTTGCAGAAAGGAAGTATCCACTCACAAAAGAAACTCTTGAAAGAATGCTTTCTTTAAGTTTAGTAGCTGGGACTGCAAGTGAAAATGCTTATACTCTGCTTAGATTTATTCAAAAGCAGATTGATAAGCATAGAAGCCATGATGGAGGAGAGAAGGATCTTTAAGTAAACGACTTTTGGTAAAGACTTCTCAAATCCGTTTACAGCTGATATTTTGCTAAAAACTATATGGTTCTCAACTCACCATGCTTCACGGTAAAGTGTTGGCTGGTCCAAAGCAAACGGCTCTTGGTAAAGACATCTCAAATCCGTTGATAGTTGGTAGTTTACTAAAAACTATATGGTTATCAGTGCACCATGTTATAGCAATAAAGCATTGGCTATTCCAGAGCAAACGGCTACTGGTAGAGAAATATCAAATCCGTTTATGGCTGGTAGTTTGCCAAAAATTACATAGCCAATTTAGTTGGTATTTTTTGCTGTGTTGCTGAAAAGACTGGAAGCTAATCAAAGTTGAAGTTTAAAAGGTTGTAAAGTGTTTGGATACATCCTCCTAGTGTTCAAGAAGCTCAAGGTGAAGAAACATGAAGGTTGACAAGTAAACATCATGTTTAAGGGAGGATTGTTGGGTTTTAGAAGACTTTACAGCTTACTGCTGATGGTTCAACATTGGTGTTGCTAGTGAAGATTCAGTGCTGCTGAGAAAGATTAAAGAAAATAGACTAAGTCTTTAGTACTGTTAGAGTATAGTTAGTACTGCCAGCACATTGTTAGTACTGCTAGTATAGTTAGTGCTGTTAGTAGTAAGTCAGTGCTGCTAGCATAGAATAGTTAGTGCTGTTAGGAGATATGCATGAGTTAAATTAGGAATAGATATGCATTATCTCCTCACGCATTTTGTAAAGCCCATTAGGGTTTTCCTTGGTGTATAAAAGGAACCCTAGGCATAGTTAATAGATATAGATCAATAGAGATCAATTAGCAATCATAGCTTGTAACCTAGTACGATTCAAGTTATAATATAAAGTATGAGTTTGATAGAAGATCTTTTGTGTTTACTTAATACTGTTCTTCTTAGCATTGTTGATTAGTTTCTGCATAATCAATAGTGTTCAATGAGTGTTTCATTATTTTTGCTTTGGATTTATCTAAAAGTAACAAACCCTTTGCAAGCTAAAGGTTCAAGATCTATTCAGTAAGGGATCCAACATTGTTTAATACAAAGCGCAACGGCTTAAATTGTTCAACATTGGATAACAAAGATTTTAGATCATAAAAATTATCCCGAGATGTAATGACTCCAAATCTTTAATGCATGACTCCCCAAAAGACTATCCCCAATGTATCTTTAGCACCTCGTGCCTCATTGACCTGAGAAAACATGCTTTAAAACGTCAACATAAAGTTGGTAAATTTATAGGTTTATGTAAATATAATGTAGGATCGCAAGATTTCTAAGTGTATGATAATGCAACAGATGTAAACATCACAAAGTGTAATTACGTTTCCCTAAGCTCATGACACTGAAGCTCGACATGTATGAATTGCAATATAAATTTCCAACATTGACCTTGATGATGTTCTAACCCGCAACATCCCAAATCTGACATGATATACGTTCGTTGTCCGGCAAACCGGCACAGTGAGTGCTACTCACCCGAACGGGGATGTCAATCCTAAATTGATCTATTTATAACATTCGCGCTCACATAAAGTAATTGACAGTTCATGATAATGGGCACAGTGGGTTATCGCTACTTAGGCAAACACGTAATCATGATAAAATGTACACTTGCGTCCAATTTATAAAACAATGCATGTTTCTCACCCCAAAAGTTGCAAATCATTGATATAGTAAAACATGGGGCTATGAACTCACCTCTGTAGGTAGTCTTCCGTGAATGGTAAATATACCCAAGTATGGAAATTAAATCACACCGTCAAATACCTAAGTAAATACGGCCAGTATTAGTCTACAAGTTTAGAATAACGACTTCAGGTATAAACTACAATAATTTGCTAGTTTATATATACTGTTATCACTTGTGTGGTGATGCACATGTTTAATGTATTTATTTTCCTCGTTTGCTCTTGGGGATATGTACGACTATATACTTTTAAGTATACCCGGTGTATATGTATTAAATATAAACATACTTATTTATTATTCATGTGTTTTAGCTGTATAAGTATCCACATTATACCCCGACTAGTCCGACATCTTAAGTGTTTATTAAAATTACTTTTGTTCATAAAATACCCTTAGGCTTTCCATATTTACAAAAACAGTCCTTATGTTTATGAAAATAGAATATTTACATTTTAAACCCAAATAAGTTTTGAAAAGTAACAAAAGGCTCCATTAGTCTCCAATAAGCTACATAATCCGTGGCAGCTCATAAATAAGCTCGGATGAGCTTATTTAAGCTTATTGGGCTTTTTGGGCCCGTTAAGGTCCATTAAGCGTTTCAATGGTCCATTTAGGATTTTAAAAGCTCACAAGCCCTCTTTAAGCTCATTTAAGCTTAAAGGAGCTGTTGAGCTTTATAATAAGCT